>JAYJMB010077514.1:0-22574 GCA_036873735.1 Pouteria campechiana
CCTTACTCACACTACTACAGAAAATTAGATTGGAGCAAGGTTCTAAATTTGGTGTGCCCACGACAGCACCACCAGTGTCTCTAGCAATTTGAAATGCCATTGTTACTTATTCTTATCTGCTGTTCTTTTGATAATCCTTAAGATTGCCTGGTTGAACGCTTCCACTTGGCCATTTCCTTATGGGTGATATGGTGTAGAGAACACATGTTTGATACCTTACTTTGAATAAAACTTCTTCATTTCCTCATTCTTGAATGAAGTACCATTGTTTGGCATGATCTAGCATGGATTACCATATCGATACATGATCTTGAGTTTGATAAACTCAATTACTTATTTGGCTTTGACTCTCTTATATGAGTCAACTTCTACCCACTTGGAGAAGTAATCTGTTGCAATCAGGATGTAGGCATGTCCCTTGGACGGTGGAGGGTTGATTCGGCCAATAATCTCAAATCTCCACTATGCAAACGGCCAAGAGATGCTTGCCGGTTCCAACTCTGATGGTGTTATGTATTGAATATCCCCATGAAGCTAACATTGGAGACATGATTTGGCAAATTGCAGTGAGTAGGAGACCATGGTAGGCCAGTAGTATCCTAGGCATTTGATTAGTCTATATAATCTTTGACCAGATGGGTGCCCACTGCATTCGCTGGAATGCCCTTGCATGAGTGCATATTGAATCTCTTCTTAATTAAAACAATGGAGCCAAAGTCCATCATATGCCCGATGATACAGTGTATTATTGTAATACACATATCGAGTAGCTCTTTTTCTTAAAGCTAACCTTTCTTATGAGGTTTTTGGTAGAATTCTTATTATAGGTAGTTGATGTATGGGATTCACCAATCATCCGTCGTTAGTTCCATGCACACTATGCATTCAACTCGCTTAGTCATCTTCTCATCATATGAGTTGGGAACGTAGCTTTGTTGGTCAACTTTGACAATGACTTCTTAGCCTCCAGTAATAGCTAGAGCAGTTGCCAAATTTGCTAGAGTATTAATGGTATTCTCAATCCTCGGGATGTGCATAATGCTAACTTACAAAAGCTGATCCAATAGCCCTTGCGGAATATCATAATATTGGCACAAACTGGGTTGGAAAAATTCATATTCAGTGGTTAATTATCGGACCACCAATTCTGAATCACCAAAGATGTCTAATTTTGTAATCCCGGAGTTAAGGGCGATTTGAAGTCCTAAGACTAGTGCCTCATACTCCATTTTATTATTGGTGTAATTCTTTCCTAAGTAGAAAGAATATGGAAGAATGTCTTTCGGAGGTGAGATAAAGATAATTCCAACCCCAACGCTGATAACTTTGGCAGCACCATTGAAGTACGTTTGCCAAGGAGTGTTGACTTGTGCAATAAATACTTTCTCGTCTGGCAAGTCTTCTTGTACAATGACCTCTTCATCAACTGGATGAGCTGCTAAGAAGTCAGCCAGAACTTGTCCTTTCACTGCTTTTTGCGGGATAAAGGTGATGTCAAATTTTGACAGTAGTAATGACCACTTTGCCAACCATCCCGATAGCATGGGACGAGTGCTCAAGAACTTAAGCAGCTCTGTTTTAGAAATTAACTGGATCTCACGAGCAAGGAAATAATGACTTAACTTTTCAGCTACAAACACCAAGGTAAGGCATGTCTTTTTGATTGAAAATAATTGCATTTTGCATCGATCAACTGACGACTAAGGCAATATAATGCTTGCTCCTTACCATCTTGATTTTCTTATGCGAGCAATACCCCCAGCAATTGCTTGCTTGTGGAGGTGTATAGAATAAGGGGTTCACCCTTAGCTAGTGCAGCCAATTGCAGAGTAATTCTTTGATGGTATTAAAGGCTTTCTGGCAAGCTTCATCCCAAACAAAGGCCACATCCTTCTTTAGTATATGGTGAAATGGCTGACATCTTCTTGCTAAATTAGATGCAAATCTTTTGATATAAGATAGCTTGCTTGCAAACTCCTTTGATCATCTATGTTCCTTGGGGGAGACATGTTTCTAATGGCCTCTGCTTTTTGTAAGTCCACTTCAATTCCTCGATGATGGATGATAATTCCTAAGAACTTGCCTGACCCAACTCCAAATGCGCATTTGAGTGGGTTAATACTTAGCTTATTTTTTCTAAGCCATACAAAGATGATGCATAGATCCTAATGGTGTTGATCGTAACCATTAGATCTTACCACCAAATCAATAACATAGCATTCAACATGTTTGTGATGCATATCATGGAAAATAACTTGCATAACTCTTTGTTAAGTAGTTCCTGCATTTTTTAGTCCAAATGGCGTAACTTTATAGCAAAAGACGCCCATTGGAGTGCGAAATTTAGTGGAAGCCTCGTATGCTGGCACCATCCTAATCCGGTTATAGTCGAAAACATCCATGAATGAGAATGTATTATAGAGTGATGTGCTATCAATAAGGAGTTTCGTATGTGGCAGCAGAAACTCATCTTTCGAGCAAGCTTTATTGAGATTGCAAAAATCGACACAAACTTAGATTTGCCCTTTCTTTTTCTTTACTGGGACAACACTGGAAAGCCATCTTGGGAACTTGATTTCTCAGATGAAGTTGGCTTCTAGCAATTTGTTGATCTCATTAATGATCTATTGCTCCAATTTAGGTCTTGACTTCCTTGGGGCATGCTTTACTGGTCGCTTACTTGGAGAAATATGCAAAAAATACATTGTAATATCTGGATCTAGGCTAGGCATTTTAGAGTATGTCTATGCAAAGACATCTTTGAATTCCTTGAGAAGGTCCATTAGCAATTGCTTCTCATGCTCTGACAAAGATTTGGTGATGAAGGTAAGGCGATTATCTTCATGTATGCCTAAGTTGAACTCTTCAAGTTCATCGATTGTTGGTTATCCACCATCTTCTAACCTTGGTGGAACTGCGCCATAGGTTATTTCTTCTAAGGAAGAATTGGAGTCATTATCTTCTTTTTCCTCTGAACGGTCAGGGTTTGACTTGTGATCGAGCTTCTTTTTCCTTTGAACAGTCAGGGTTTGACTTGTGATCAGGCTCATGCACATTGTCATCATGAGTCTCACTTGTCATTTCTAACTCTAATTAGAGAATTGATGGGTCATCAACGACTTCTTTGTCATCTGTATCACTAGGTCCCTCCAAATTTGTTTATGATTCTTTGTATCACTAGCAATGTGCAATTGTTGATAGGGTGGATGATATTTTTGACGTCTTGAACTCAATAGGAGCTGACTGGCAGTCCCACATAGTGGGATCGACAGTCGACTTGATACTCACACAGGAGCAATCCGAGGTATACTCCTCATCACTATCCATGCCAATATCATCATCCACACCAAGACCTGTTTGATCTCCTAGATATCGGAGACTCTTTAATTTTCCTTTGATTGGAACTGGGATGAGTGGATCGGTTATTGACATATAGGTTTCATCAGGATAATTGCCGAGTATGTTAATCATCTTTCTGCATTCCTTACTAAATTTTTGAAAATTTTTGGATGACATGAATTTCTTGGGCAGAAGATAAGAAGTATGACATTGTCCATAGGGCAAGCCCATCTCCTTGAATACTAATCTTCCTTTTTCCACTTAGGATTATGATTCAGGTTGAATGCATAATAGTAAGAAGAATAATCAACCATTGCATGAAGAGTGGAATAATTATACCAAAGAAGGATGCATAAGCGACATCCAATAACATATCGATAAAAGAAAATCCTAATTTAGTAATGTTAGGATAGGAATTTTCACTTCGAGTTCACCATTTTTGTAACAAGTACAAAAAGGGAAAGACAAAAAATGGAACAATATGAAGATGCTTGTCATTTTTGGAATGAATCAAATAATTTTCATTTTGTTATTGATTATCCTCAATTAATTACACTTGCTGTGTACATCAGAAAAATTATATGTTCACATCCCAGACTACAAGCGGTCCTAATTACATCTCCACAATGGGAGAAAACCCTTGATTAAAAGGAAAAGGACAATGCATCTTAGAAACCCAAAAAATAAAATACACTGTCTCTCAAAATGAATGTATGCTGTTTTTAGAATCATCGAGCACATTGCAATGACTTGATATTTAGGAGATTGCCTTAAGTCAAAGGACGGATAGGGTGACATGGTGCTAGATTGGGTTGCTAGACACTAGGTCAACCTAAAGAATGAGTGCTTTGATCTAATTAATTTGTCCTAGGTGAAATCAAGACAAGGTGATTTCTATTATTTAGACTATGAGAAACCATAGAGACAGTAGGTAGTTTGTGACCCGATTGGCATATCCCGAGAGGACTTAAGACCAAATAATCTCTATTGTATTTAAACTTGAGAAAAAGACTAGAAGAAAATAGGTAACATAGGCTTGGTTCAGCTTTCTCTCATTGCCCATGAGAAGCTTAAGAAGAGTGGGCTAGGTAAACTGGATTTTGGTTAACTTTCTCTCATTACCCATGAGAGGCTTAGGAAGAGTGGGCTAGGTTAACTGGGTTTAGCTCTGCTCTCTCAATTACCCATGAGAAACTTAGGAAGAGTGAGCCAAGTTAATTAGGTTTAGCTTAGTTTTCTCAATTACCCATGAGAAGCTTAGGAAGAGTGGACTAGGTTGACTGGATTTGACTATTTTGATGAAAGATATCTTCTAAGGTTTAACTTGGTAAGTCATAACTCAGTGACTCGGTTCTAGACTTAGGCTTTGGGTGACTACATGAGTGGTGTTTGCTAAGGTTTGACCTTGTGAGTTGTGACTCAGCGACTCGGCAAGTCAAGACTCATCAACTCGGTGAGTTGTAACTCAGTGACTTGGTCCTAGACTTAGGCTTTCGGTGACTGAGTGAGTGGTGTTTGCTAAGGTTTGAGACTCATCGACTCAGCGAGTCGAGACTCATCGACTCGGTGAGTCGTAACTCAGCAACTCAGTCCTAGACTTAGGCTTTTGAATGATTTGGTGAGTGTTGTTTACTAATATTTGACTCGGTGACTCGATCCTAAACTTAGCTTTTGAATGAATTGGAAGTGGTGTTTGCTAAGGTTTCACTCGATGAGTCATGACTTAGTGACTCGGTACTAAACTTAAGATTTTGAATGCATTGATGAGTGACATTTTCCAATATCCCATAGCAAATTGAAAGCGGGTGATCTCTATCGTTTATACTCTAAGAGATCGAAGATCTAGGTTGTATGAATTAAGCCTAATTACACATTGAGTTAATTAAGCCTAATCATGGTTAGCACTAATGATAATGATTAGTGTTAAATGATAATTCTCAATTGATTTAAGACAATGTCATTAGTTTCCTAATTTATGAGGCATTTGCAGGATTTAATTAGGGTTCAATGTGTTTTAACTGTCTAATTTGGCATTATCTAGTTGTTCATTAATCATATGGGACCCACCATTACCACAACATGAGTGGGACCCATATGTGTACCCTGGTTGGGCCATGGTAGAGTGTCTTTAGGCACTAGGAAAATTACTAGTGGTCAAAGGCCATTGGTGTCAAGTGAGGCACCTACCTCTTGAAGACTTCTCCAAGCTCCTTCAGAAGAAATTCTTTTTTCAAGGCCAAGAGAGGAGGTATTTATAGGTTTTTAGCCTTTGGGGGTGATTTGGGAATTTTGAAAATATGCCTTGGTTGCACCTGTAGGGGAATTTTGGGCATTCTGGCAAATTGTGCGTTGGTTTCACCTATAGGGGCATTTTGGAAAACGGGAGCCTGACTCCAATGTCCTAGAGAGGGCTTGACTCCCACGTCCTATGAGAGAGCTCGACTCCCATGTCCTGTGAGAGAGCTCGACTCCCACGTCTTGGGAGAGGCTTGACTCACACACCTTGGAAGAAGGACCTGACTCCCACGCTTTGGAAGGAGCTTGACTCCCACATCCTAGAATGAGCTTGACTCCTACGCCCTAGGAGAAGCTTGACTCCCATGCCTTGGAGGAAGCTTGACTCCCACGCCATGGGGAAAGCTTGAATCCTACGCCTTGGAAAGAGCTTGACTCCTATGCTTTGGAGGGAGCTTAACTCCCATGCCCTTAGAAGAAGCTTAACTCCCACGCCTTGAAAGGGGCTTGACTCCCATGCTCTGGGAGAAGCTTGACTTCCATGCCTCGGAGGAAGCTTGACTCCCATGCCCTGGAGGAAGCTTGATTTCCACGCCCTGGAGGAAGCTTGATTTCCACGCCTTGTAGGAAGCTTGACTCCCATGCCTTTGGAGGGAACTTGACTCCCACAACCTTGGAAGAAGCTTGACTCCCATACCTTAGAAGGAGCTTGACTCCCACGCCTTGAAGGAATTTTAACTCCCATGCCTTGTGAGGAGCTTGACTCCCATGCCTTGGAAGTGGCTTGACTCCCACACCTTGGAGGTGGCTTGACTCCCACATTAGGGGCATTTTTGGAATTCTCATGTGCACCTTTGGCCGATCCAAATATTTTAATTAATTAATTAATTAATAATGTGGATTGCCAAAATTTAATTGCATGCATATCCAACATGGGTACCATGCAATAAAATTTTTACAATGCCTTTTGTTACAAATCTATTATTTGGATTTGATGTGTATTCATACATATATATTAGTTTCAGCTTCTAAAAAAAATATTTGGAAAATTATTCCCATCCATATGTGCAGCCAAGAGGTGGCCTTAGTGTCGCATGAGCTAATGGCGGAGTTAATCCTTCATCTACTTGGCACATCAGCAACAACCTTGACTGCATGCCACGTTGGCTAATTTGTTGATTGCATAGATAAGCTATCCATGACACGTCATTAGATTGGGAAGATTTTCCAGAATAGTTGCATCATGTCGTGGGCCCATGCCATCATCACGGCTACTGGCCTTACCCATTTCTTCTTCTCACTACGTGACTCCTCCATGGTCTTCTTTAGTAGCTAAGAGGTGAAGGGCGTTGGGAGATCCGACTGCTGTCAGGGTGTTAGGCATGGGAGCAACGCCCATCTATAAATTCATGCTCGCTTGTCTCTCCGATGGCAACTCTGCAAAGTTTCATTTGCCACTAACATCGCCGATCATTGCTCCTCCAGCGAATTGGACCGGTCCTTTGCCATCTTCGCTTGTCGCCGACACAGCCGACAAGGTCGCTGCTTCTCTGGCGAACAAGCCTTCTCCGTCTCTAGCAAAGGTCCTATGGCCAATAGCTTTTTGCTGTTCCAACTTGCCACCGGTCATAGCTGAATGCATCAGCTCTCTCAATACCACACTATAGCTCTCTGCCTTCCCTGCTCATCACCAACTACATTGACTAAGTAGCTTGCTCACCATCGGCAATCGACAACAGTCTAATTCTGGTAGAAAGAAGACCTAACCTCTTGTCATGCGAAGCTATCGCCGATCTCCCAATCAACATCATTTACTTCTAGCTGGAAAAGATTAAGAGGACCTTGAAAATGGATCAACATTTTTTTGCTGCTAATCGATGCAAGTTGCCGCTACCGCCACTGTCTGGCCATCGAACGAGTGATTGCCACCGGTCAAAGAATCGATGTTGCTTTTCAGACTCCGGCGTCACCTTCGCCACACCAGATCACCTCGTCCGGTCACCAAAAAATGTAGGACAGAGTCTTTGCCTACTCTTCTTCCTCATTGTTGTTGTCCCAGATTTGACATCGTCCGACCAATGCAGCCCATGAGCATCACGCCTAATAGGCCGGAGATGCATGACCCAATGCTATTGTGGGTATGAAAAGCCCAAAGAACAAGTGGGTTTAAGATTGGGTGAGCCAGTGACTTGGACACTCAATTAAATGAGCCTAGATGGGCTTTTAAGAAATAAATTAGCATCTCATGGGTTTGATCGATGTGGCCCAGCACTGAAATTTGATGTCTTGCACTTTTAGCGGGCCCGATTTGATGACAGCCCCACCATTAAAAATGGAATTAACCTTGGTGGATGAGTATTCAAACTTGGTTTTGCTTATCACCTAAGCAAACATTGTAGCACTCCATTTGCCATTCACGATTATTCCATTCCATATGAGCTCCAATGAACTTAATAGGCTTTCGAGTCTTTATGGTTAGTTTTGGCTAACTTGGTTAGCATAAAATCTCAAAGATTAATGACTTGAAAATTGCATCATAGCCATCACATCATGATCATTGTATTTTGGTGTGGCCTTGACAATTATTGAAGTAACTTTCACTTCTAATTGGCCCTTTAATAATCTTAAGCATTCAAAATTTTGGTTTGTAATTTCAATACCTTAAGTTAGACATTTAAATCATTTGGAATGTGATAAATTTTCTTCCATGTTATTATCCTTTTGCTTTGGAATTTTGGAAAAGCCTAAAATGCATGGATTTTGTTGAAAATTCCAATACATGGGCTTTGGTGGGAAAAAGCCCAAAATTCATAAATTTTATTGAAAAAAAAAATCCCCAATACACATGGGTTTTGCTGTGAAAAAGCCCAAATGCATGAATTTTGTTGGAAAATCCCCAATACATGAATTTTATTGCAAAAAAGCCCAAAATCCATGGATTTTGCTACATTTGACTTTCTTTGCTATTTCTTCATGTTATCACGCATCCCTTTGAATTCGAATGAGGAATTTACTGACACATTTTGCTCCTCCTTGGGATATATATATATATATATATTTTTTTTTTTAATTTTTTTTTATAGGTATGGAGCCCATCATTAGAGAAGCATCTTCCTTGCCTGTTGGTTCGATTGATTGTATTGACTTTGATGATTCTCCCATTAGAGTTGATGAGTCAAGCCATGTCCCTTATGATGCTGACCTAGTCTCCACAAGAGGGTACAATGCGGATGGTCGCTTGGATGATGCTGGAACATTGGCACATTCTTCAATTGGCATTTCCATTCCTCCCATTACCAAGGCAGTTCCTCCTTCTAATGCCGCCCTTAAACGGGGTGTAGGAGTGTCAGGAGATAACTTGAAGGAAGGAGAAGTCCCTACAGCCCCACTAAAGCATGGGAAAGTTCCTGTTATATCACAGTGCTAGAGGGAAGTTCTTGTTGCATCATAACGCCGAAAGGAAACTTTTGTTCTGCCGCAATGTCCATTATAGTGAAAGCAAAAGAAGCAGAAGCAGGGTAGTGACTCTCGACTTCAAAGTGCTATCCGCTATTATCAAGTGAAAGAGTTTGATAAAGGTCATTTCATCTAGTTAAATGCAGAGATTTCTCGACAAAAGCTCCCTAGCTTTGAAAGCGACACACAAGGTGATGCCCCCATGTAGCACCTTTCTATGAGGGATATGAAAAGTCAAGAATGTCCTTTCATTCTCCATTCCCAGCCATCTTTTGTTCATAGAAAAGATGTGGAGAGTGGTTATTTGTCTGCAAATGCTTTCACCCACTATGATGAGAAGGACCGTTTTGATGGCTACTTCTTGTCACCCATCAAAGAAATGCTAGAACCTCATGAATATTCAGTGGAGACCCCTAGCCAGAGGGAAACAATTCTTAAGGATTAAAAATTTCTTTATGATGGTGAAAGAGGGAGGTTCAAAGGCACATTGTCGAGGAACAATTTCTTCAAGCTTTGGGTAGAACATGTCACAACCATTCATGTAGGTATGCTTCATCAAGCAGGTATTTATGATACTATTCTCTGTACCCTTAGTTGTTCCATAGGCATCTGGAGGCCATGTGCGGCTTCATTCAATTCTGGTCTCCGGTAACCAATTCCTTTCATTTCCCTTGCGGTGAGAGAAGCATCACATTGTGGGATCTCAATGTCGCTTGTGGATTACTTGTCCTTAGAGAATCTTTTGATTTGCATCTCCCACCAAATGAGGATTTCAAAAGGGGTAGTTTGGGATTCCGTTTTCTGAGCATAATCAGTAAATTGAAATGCTCTGGCGCCAAAATTCTCTAGGATAGGCTGGGTGCAGTTGTTTGGGCAAATCTCTAATCCAAATGCCCAAGTGAAGGAGATGCCCACACTTGAAGATTGGGCCAAGTGGAATATCTGGGTTGATGAAACCTTCCTAAGAAGCATTGCTCCAAAGGAGGAGTTGGTCTTATTCTTAATGTTGTGGCTTTCAGTCATTATCTATCCATCATTAGCTCATGATCATTGCATCAATCCTATATGCTTAACTCTAGCCTTCAAACTGCACAAGGGAAGAGATTAGCCATTGCTCCCCGTGTATTGTGCGATATTTATCGTGGTCTAGGAGATATGGTCTTACACCGCTCTGGACCAATCCTATGCAATACCTACTTCCCAGCACATTTTTTCATGGCTTGGCTGGGGGTTTACTTCCCTTGGATTTATAGGGTGGAATCACCAACACAATTGCCTAGCAAGAGTCTTTTGTTGGGGAGGTCCATGACCGGCATTTTTAGGAACATCTCATTTTATGAAGTAACTAACTGCTTGTTGAGGTTGCATAAATTCTCCTAAAAAATATTTTTGTTTTCCCTAGTCAGCGATCCTATGGGATTCTGCTTTACTCAGATACTTCTTATGGAGCATTCTTTTCATTTGGCATGATGTTAGTCATGTTGTAAGATACCTCCATAGGTTTTGATGGTTCTTAGATTGGCAACTTGAACAGTTTGGGAAATTAAGTAGGTACCTTTTTGGGCAATGGAAAGGCCTTTACCAATACAATGATGCATGCCCATATTATGTGTCTTTCTTCTTGCAATATGGGGCAATAAAGGCGAATTGGACCATCTCAAGATGAAATCATAAAGTTGCTCCCCTTCAAAAGGATGAATTCCTAGCACTTGTACCTTAAAGAACTGAGAAGTGTAATCTTGAAATCTATGTGTGAATGTTTTAGCCAACACCGCCCAAGATCTGAACAATTAGGCTGGCAGTGTCACGATCCACTTCAGGCTAAGGCTATTACTAACTAATGAAAATGGGAAGCTCCTAATCGCATATGCCTCATTTTGCAACATCATCCACACTAAGGCTTGATACTAGAATAAGTGTCTGATCGCAGCCTTATAGCCTTCTTTAAATAACTTCATCATAGACTACTCTAAGTAATGAATTTGTTTAGTTTCTAGAATTATAGCTAAAATAGGGGCCTTCATGTAGTGCAAGTATTCAAGGACCCTCGCAATGTGTGATTTGATGAACACTTATTCCTTTGGTGGGTCATCCATCGCTCTCATCCTCTTCTTTTTGGCTTGATTGAATGCCTCTATGAAGTTAGATGGCATGCAATGGTGGAAATAGGCCCTTTTTGCCAGATAAATATGGATTGATTCTTCTTTTGGGCGACCAAGCGACTGTGGGTTAGTCCAAGCAGTGTCCCTCCATTACTTGTGAACATAATTGGCCAAGTTCTTGCCAAAAATGTTGGTTCTAATTGATAAGAGACTTTCTAATTCCCTCTTTTCTTTTGGAAAGGAAGCATAGTAGGAATATGTCTTACAAGGAAACCCATTCTTTGGCGCCCTGAACCGCTGGAGTTTGGAATCAGTTCTTCTTCACTTCCGGGGAAAGTGAGCTTCCAAAATTTAGATGCATCTTTGCAAGATCTGGATTTTCTCCATAGCACTCATTAGCATAGTGAAGAGGTGTGTAACTGGTGAATCACCAATATTTAATATGGTGAACCCTTGACACCGGTGCTCTCTTTGGCAATCATGCCTTCTATGAGAGCGTTCTCGCATCTTGTTTGGTTGGCTGGTGGAGGCCTCTCCTTCGCCAATGTGATAGCAAGATGCCACTATCGGATATTCAAATGGATTATCCTCATTAGAGATTGGGTTATTCTCAGTTTCTAAGTCTAGCAAGTTATCCCAAAATGTCATCCATACTTCATCTGCAGCTAACAAAAGTGACAGCTATGGCTCCCAAGCATAAAGCTCTGGGCACCCTTGACCAAGGCAGACTCTTTTCTTCTTTTTTTCCCACCATTTTCTTATAGAAGGATTTAAACCTCTTAGGCTGAAGGTCCCCAATTATGTATGGTTGGAACCATGATGGCCAATAGTGTATCCTGTCAGGATATGGGAATAAATCCTTCAAATGCTCTTCCATTTCTTTTTGCTTTGCATGTTTGGTCTGGTAGTTTTGTCCCTTACATCTCATCGATGGAACTTCTGGGATGTCTTTTGGATAGACAAGGAAGTGTCTGGTTTCCTTCTTTCTGATTCTTTCTTCTTAGGCTAGAAAGTGCTTTCTTTCTACTTATCACCCTGGACTTTGCTCTTTCCAGAGAGGGAAGGAGGCATTCCTTCTGACTTGTCTCATTGGCCAGTTCCCAAAAGGTGGTGATCTACTCATTCACTAGGATTGGAAGGTCAAACTTGATACCATTACGACATATATAAACTCTTTGTTCCTCAGTTAAGGTTGCCTCACATTTGTTGGCTTTCTTCTGCTAGCAAGAGATGAACTCCTCCACAAGTTCATCATCCCTTTGCCTCATGAGGGAGAGGTCTGGTAATATGACATCTTTTTAGTCACAAAGAACCTTGCCAGAAATAGGTTTTGCATGTCATTCTAGGTCTTGACTGATCCTGCCGGAAGCATCAAGTACCATTGGAATGTTGGTCCCTTGAGTGATGAGCCGAATAATCTCAAGCAGAGATTGTGATAGACCGCATAGTTTCCCATCTTGAGATTGAAGAGGGTGAGATGATGCTGGGGATCATAAGTTCCATCAAATGTATGGAAGCCTATCATCTAGAAGCTTGGTGGGAATGACTCATTTTTGATCTCCAGCGGATATGGTTGATGATATATGTTCGGCACTTGAGAAGGCAAGTTTATTTGCCGTTGAGCCATCCAATCATTCATCATTTCACTGAAGTGCACCATGGGATCTAGGTTCATTTGGTATAACTGTGCATGCGCATTTGCACCAAATAGATGTGGTGGAATGTTCACACCAAATGGCTGTGCATGCACAATTATATTGGGTGATTGCCGAGGTGAAACAACTGGAGAAAAGGGGGGTAAGGCATTTGGTCCTATGGGATCCCCTCTTGGTGGGTTAAAGATAAATGGTCCCGGTGGCGTAACCGTTCCCATGGATGGAAGGTTGAGAGGAAGTGCAATATTGAATGGTTGGCTAGGATTGGAGGTTTGACCAATATTCTGTTGTGCATATGTGATGGTAATGCAAAATGTCATATTTTATTCCCTTAAAATGTGAAGTTTTTAAGTGCAAAAAGAAAGCAATTGGATAATTTTGGACAACTTCAGCATCAATCTGTGTTTTGGGCATAAATATCTAATCATATCTCTAATTTAGATGATTAAAGATGCTTGGAAATATAAGAAAAAGTTCTACAGCTTTCATGTTTAGAGTTCTAAGAGATAAAGACTACATCAAGGACAACTGAGCGGGGAAAGTATCAAAACATGTCAAAAAAGAACTAAAGATTACACATGGTATCACTTGTGTACTAATTTTTCTATATTTAGAGGATGATTAGGAAAAATTTATCAATAAAAAAGTTGTATATTTCAAATTTATCTAATCAATTAAAGAAGAATTATGCAATTCTGAATTGAAATGAGGAATTTATGGTCAAAACAGTGGATGCATGTTTGGCGGACAGCAAATCGCACTGTCGGCGCTAACCCACGTCACACCCCCACCACACTAGACAGCAAGGTGGTGCCGATGGTGCCTGACTCTATTCCCAAATTGTGTATTTTTATGGAAATTGTATATTTTGTATATTTTTGACTTTGTATAAATACTAGTTTCTTAGGATTTTTTTTGGGGGGGGGGGGGTTCTTTTGTAGGATTTAGAGAGGACTTCTTGGCGGCTTTTAATAGAGAATTTTCTCTCTTCTCGCTTTTATTTTATTTGTGATTTCATGGCCTTGCATGGATAAACTTTTATTCTTGGTTTAAGGAGAAAAAAACTTCATAATCAATATATTGTGAGATCTAATTTTTTTAATTATTCAATTTATACTTTGAGTATTGAATGTCCTTGTTTGTTCGTGATTATGATTATTATGTTAAATTGCTAGAAGGCCAACTAGTTTATTATTCATTGCAATCTATGGTTCAATTAGATATTAAATTCATAATTATTTAATCCCTATAATTTGAGAAATAACTAGGGTTTAATAATTTACTATTATTGCAGTTATTAAATCTTAGGAAGAATATTTGATTAAATTAAATACAAACACTTGTGCTTATGTTGTTTAGCTTCATCAATCTTTATAAATCTAAAGGATGCTATTAGAGTAAATCTCTAGCGTGTGTCTGAGGTTGTTTAGTAGTTAGGGTTAATTAGATTATTTTTTTCTAATTAACTATGTTGAAGGAGAGATTTCTAATTAATAGATTTCTTTTATAACACTTTCTTCATTACATTCAAAACCCCTATTTCTTGTTCACATTGCATAAAACTAAGCTAGATACTCCTCTTGGGATCGACCCTTATTCACACTACTACAGGTAATTTAATTGGAGTAAGGTTCTAAATTTAGTTGCCTATGATAGAACACCAAAATTTTGGCGCCGTTGCCGGGGAGGCATTCTAGTTGATTTTTGTGCTCTTGTGATTTCTCCTATTTTTTTTGTTTTTATTTTTTTAGGATTCATTAGATTTGCCTTAATTATTTATGATTGTTACTCGGTCTACTAATCAAGGTGATTTGTAGTATGAACTAGAAATTGAAAGAAATTTGCACAGGTTAAGGATTGAAGCTCAAAGAAATTCTGAAAAGGAGGAAATCATGGCTAGAACTCAAACTTTTAAAGAGCTAGCCACACCTAGTTTGGATCAACAACCTTTATGCATAATGTTTCCTACTTTAGATGCTACTATTAATTTTGAATTAAAATCTATACTAATTCATCTCTTACCCACTTTCCATGGTCTTGCAAGTGAAGATCCTCATAAGTATCTAAAGGAATTTAATGTGGTGTGTACGAGTATGAAACCAACAGGGGTGACTGAAGAGCAGATAAAACTGAGCGTCTTTCCATTCTCTTTGAAGGATTTGGCTAAGGATTGGCTTTATTATTTACCATCTAGGAGCATCACAACATGGAATGAGATGAAGAGGTTATTTTTGGAGAAATATTTTCTAGCTTCAAAGGTGGCCAACATTCGGAAGGAAATTTGTGGTGTGAGACAGCATAGTGGAGAATCCCTATATGAATATTAGGAGTTCCTGGGTGAAATCAAGACCGGGTGATTTTTGTTATTTAGCCTATAAGAAACCATAGAGATAGTAAGAGGTTTGTGACCCAATTAGTATATCCCAGAATGACTCAGAACTAGGTGATCTTTATTGTGCTTAGACCTAAAAGAGATCTGAAGGAAATACGTGACCTAGGTTTGGTTCAGCTTTCTCCCATTACCCATGACAAGCTTAAAAAGAGTGGGCTAGGTTAACTGAGTATTGGTCAGCTTTCTCTCATTGCCTATGATAAGCTTAGGAAGAGTGGGTGAGGTTCACTAGGTTTAGCTCGGCTCTCTCAATTACCCATAAGAAGCTTAGGAAGAGTGGGCCTGGTTAATTGGATTTGACTATTTTGATGAATGATATTTGCTAAGGTTTGACTCGGTTAGTCACGACTTAGTGACCCAGTCCTAGACTTAGGCTTTGGGTGACTAAGTGAGTGGTGTTTGTTAAGGTTTGATCTTGTGAGTTGTGACTTAGTGACTCGGCGAGTCGGGACTCATCGACTTGGTGAGTCATAACTTAGTGACTTGGTCCTGGACTTAGGCTTTCGAATGATTAGGTGAGTGTTGTTTGCTAAGGTTTGACTTGGTGACCCGATCCCAAACTTAGGCTTTTGAATGAATTGGGAAGTGGTGTTTGCTAAGGTTTGACTTAGTGAGTCGTGATTCAGTGACTCAGTCCTAGACTTAGGCTTTTTAATAAGTTAATGAGTGGTGTTTTCCAATACCCTATAGAAAACTTAAAGTGAGTGATCTCTACCATTTATATTGTGAGAGATCGAAGATCCAGGTTACATGAATTAAGCCTAATTACACTTTAGAGTTAATTAAGCCTAATCATGGTTAGCACTAATGATAGTGATTAATGCTAAATGACAGTTCTTCATTGATTTAAGACAATGATATTAGTTCCTTGATTTATGAGGCATTTACAAGGTTTAATCAGGGTTCAATGTGTTTTAACTGTCTAATCTGTCATTATCTAGTTGTTCGTTAATCATATGGGACCCACCATAACCACAACATAGATGGGACCCATGTGTGTACGCTGGTGGGGCCATGGTAGAGTGCCCTTAGGCATTAGAGAAATTACCAGTGGCCAAAGGCCACTAGTGTCAAGTGAGTTACGTGCCTCTTGAAGACTCTTCCAAGCTCCTTCAGAAGAAATTCTCTCCTTTCAAGGCTAAGAAAGGGGGTGTTTATAGGTTTTTAGCCTCTGGGGGCAATTTGGAAATTTTCAAAATATGCCTTGGTTGCACCTGTAGGGGCATTTTGAATACTTTGGCAAATTATGCATTGGTTGCATCCATTGGGGTATTTTGAAAAATTGGAGCCAGACTCCCACGCCCTAGGAGGGACCTTGACTCCCATGCCTTGGAAGGACCTTGACCCCCATGCCTTGGGAGGAGCTTGACTCCCACACCTAGGAAGGACCTTGATTCCTATGCCTTAGGAGGAGCTTGGATTCCACACCTTGGGAGGGGCTTGACTCCCACGCCTTGGAAGTGGCTTGACTCCCACGCCTTGGGAGGAGCTTGACTCCCATGCCTTGGAAGTGGCTTGACTCCCACACCTTGGAAGAAACTTGACTCCTATGCCCTAGAAGTGGCTTGACTCCCACATCTTAAAAGTGGCTTGACTCCCATGCCTTGGGAGCAGGTTGACTCACACGCCTTGAAGGAGCTTGACTCCCATGCTCGAGGCATTTTTTGGATTTTTCACTTGCATCTTTGGCCCATTACAAATATTTTAATTAATTAACTAATATGGGCTAGTCTTGTATCACCAATTTCAGCCACTCAATTTGAGATACCTCCTGAATGATTGTGGATAATTTCATGCTTTGGTCAGTGAGGATTTTCTTCAGATGTTGTCTTTGGCTCGCATCAAAGCAACAAAGGTGTAAAGCAAAGTTCAATAGGAGGACTTAGAGGATAAAGTCAGATCTTTTTGTTCTAACTTCGCTAGATCACTGCGGAGAGCCTCTTCATTTGATGCAATTACAACATTGAAAGATCTTTTTCTATCTGTGCTAAAGGTATAGAAAGGTTGGACGGTGACATCTCCTATCTATTAGTCATTTTCAAGCAACTAGAGTCTTTCCAGTAAGCATGGGCACTGACTGAGTTAGATGCTATGCCAAGAGTTCCTATTAAAGCCATCGCTACCAAGGAAGTTGAACTTGAGGATATATGGGCTTAGATTGATGAGAAATCATCAGCCATGAGCATGGCTTCGGAGTATCTTTCATCTCTTCAAGTAGAGTTGACCTCTTTGAGAGAAGATGTGAGAACAAACAGAGATCGCCATGAAGCCCTTTAGAGGGAGCTTCACCAGCTGAGCTGGCATTTATCCTTTTAAGAATCTCTTGTTGCTTCCAAGGAGAAAGATGAAGTCAAGGGTTTAGAAATTATCAAGCACTTGAAGGAAGAATTAGCTACTTCCCAAAAAGAAGTGATGGCGATTGAAGAGACTCTAATTGAGTTGAAGTCATCTCTAGTCATGAGCCCGGAAGCTGCTCAAGCATTGAAGACAATAGAGGAGCAGTTTAGCCATCTAAAGGAGTCTATTTTAACTGCTGTGACTTATTTGTAAACTCTTTCTACGTATGAGTATCTTGTACATTAATGAATATGTAATTTTAGCACCTTTTTTTTATAACGCTTAGCCCTTTGACATAGTTCTCTTCTTTCTTTTTTGGTGATTCAAATTTTGCATGTAAATCAAATTGCTTAAGAAACATTTGTATGGAATAGGGAAGGAGGAGCAAATACCCCTAGCATTTGCTCCCTTCCAATTCATACATAGCAATGATTTGAATTTTTCATGTAGATCAAATCGCTTCAAGAACATTTGCAATGATTAGGAAGGAGGAGCAAATGCCCCTAGCGTTTGTTCCCTTCCAGCTCATGCATAGTAATGCTTTAGGAAATGCTCACAATAGGTAATTCTCCTATACCATTACTATTTACAATCTGATATGAACCATTGGCATAAGCCTCTTGCACAACATAAGGGTCTTACCACTTAGGCTCAAATTTGCCAATTAATTTGTCACCTGCCATTAGCTCTATCCTTAGCTTAAGGACTAAATCACTTGAGCAAAATGCTTGATGCTTAACTGATTAATTATACGCCTTGGCCATGCAGGCTTGGTATAACTCGTTTCTTTGTTTGGCTTGAAATTGCTATTCGTCCAATGCATTAAGCTCTTCGAACAGCAATTTGGCTTATTGATCCATTGTCAACCCTGAGTGCATTGCAACTCTTAGCAATGACAATTGCACTTCCAAGAGTAAGATGAGCTCCACCCCAAACACAAAAGAATAAGAAGTTGCATTGGTTGCTGTCCGGTGAGTGGTGTAATAAGCCCAAAGTGCCTTTGGCAATTTGAGATGCTATTGTCGCTTATTGTTATCTGTCGTTCTCTTCATAATCCTTAGAATTGCCTTGTTGAATTCTTCCACTTGGCTAATTCCTTGGGGATGATATAGTGTAGAGAGTACATGTTTGATGCCTTGCTTTTGATAAAACTTCTCCATTTCTTCATTCTTGAATAGAGTGCCATTGTCCGATGTGATCTGGCATGGATTACCATATCGATACACGATCTCGAATTTGATAAACTTGATTACTTCTTTGGCTCTAACTCACTTATATGAGTCAACTTCTACCCACTTGGAGAAGTAATTGGTTGTAGCCAGGATGTAGGCATGTCCCTTGGATGATGGAGGGTTGATTGGACCAATGATATCAAATCCCCACCATGCAAATGGCCAAAAGATGCTTGCGGGTACCAATTCTGAAGGTAGTATGTGCTAGATGTCCCTATGGAGCTGACATTTGCAGTGAGTTTGAGACCATGGTAGGCCAATAGTATCCAAGGAATTTGATCCGTTTGTATAATCTTTGACCGGATGGATGCCCGCCACATTCACTGGAATGCGCTTGCATGAGTGTATATTGAATCTCTTCTCCATTAAGATAATGGAGCCAGAGTTCATCATATGCCTAGAGATACAGTGTATTATTGTAATACACATATCGACTAGCCCTTTTTCTTAGAGCTAATCTTTCTTACGAGTTTTCCAGGAGTATTCCGTATTGTAGGTAGTCAATGTACAGGGTTTGCCAATCATCTACCATCAGTTCCATGTAGGTTATGCATTCCGCTGCTTAGTAATCTCCTCATCATATGAGTTGGGAATGCAGCTTTGTTACTTAACTTTGACAATGACTTCTTGGCCTCCAACAATGGCTAGAGCAGTTGCCAAATTTGCTAAAGCATCAGCAATGGTATTCTCAATCCTTAGAATGTGTGCAATGCTGACTTGAAAAAGTTGATCCAATAGCCCTTACGCAATATCATAATGCTAGCACGAAATGGGTTGGCAAACTTCATATTCAGTGGTTAATTGTCGGACCACCAATTCCAAATCACCAAAGATGTCCAATTTTGTAATCCTGGAGTTAAGGGCGATTTAAAGTCCTAAGACTTATTCCTCATACTCTATTTCATTATTGGTGTAATTCTTTCCTAAATAGAAAGAATATGGAAGAATATCTTTCTGAGGTGAGATAAAGACAATTCTAACGCTAGCACTAACAACTTTGGTAGCACCATCGAAGTACATCTGCCAGGGAGTGTTAACTTGTGCAATAAATACTTCATTGTCTGGCAAGTCTTCTTGTACAACGATCTCTTTATCGATTGGATGAGCTGCCAAGAAGTCAGCCAGAACTTGTCCTTTCAACGCTTTTCACAGGATAAACGTGATGTCAAATTCTGACAGCAGTAATGACCACTTTACCAATCATCTCGATAGCATGGGACAAGTAACCAAGAACTTAAGCGAATCCGCTTTAGAAATTAATTAGATCTCACGAGCAAGGAAATAATGCTTTGACTTTTGGGCTACAAAATACCAAGGCAAGGCATGTCTTTTCGATTAGAGAATAATTGCATTTTGCATCAATCAACTGACGACTAAGGTAGTACAATGCTTGCTCCTTAGCATCTTGATTTTCTTGTGTGAGCAATGCCCCCAGTGATTGCTCGCTCATTGAAATGTATAGAATCAAGGGGTTTACCCTTAGCTGGTGTAGCCAAAACTAATGGGTTGTGGAGTAATTCTTTGATGGTATCGAAGGCTTTTTGGCAAGCTTCATCCCAAACAAAGGCCACATCTTTCTTTAGTATATGATGAAATGGCTAACATCTTCCTACTAAATTGGTGATAAATCTTCAGATATAAGATAGCTTCCCTTACAAACTCCTTAGATCGTCTATGTTCCTTGGAGGAGGCATGTTTTTGATGGCCTCTGCTTTTTGTGGGTCTACCTCAATTTCTCAATGACGAACAATTAATCCCAAGAACTTGCTTGACCCAACTCCAATTGCGCATTTGAGTGGGTTAATGGGTAGTTTGTTTTTCCTGAGCCGTACGAAGATGGTGCGTAGATCCTGCCGGTGTTGATTGTGACCGTTGGATCTTACCACCAAATCATAGGCATAGCATTTGTGAAGTAGGTTATGGAAAATAACTTGCATAGCTCTTTGATAAGTAGCTCCTACATTCTTTAGTCTAAACAGCATAACTTTATAGCAAAAGACGCCCATTGGAGTGCAAAATATAGTGAAAGCTTTGTCTGCTAGCACCATCCTGATCTGGTTATAGCCAAAGTAACTATCCATGAACGAGAATGTATCTTAGAGTGATGTGATGTTGATAAGGAGTTTTGTATGTGATAGCGGGAACTCATCTTTTGGATAAGCTTCATTGAGATTGCAAAAATTGACACAAACTCGGATTTGCTCATTCTTTTTCTTTACTAGGACAACACTAGAGAGACATCTTGGGAACTTGATTTCTTGGATGAAGTTGGCTTCTAGCAATTTATTGATCTCATTAATGATCTATTGCTCCAATTCAGGTCTGAACTTGGTGCTTGCTTTACTGGCCTCTTGCTTTGAGAAATATGCTAAGAATTCATTGCAATATCCAGACCTAGGCCAGGCATTTTAGAATATGTCCACACCAAGACATCTTTTAATTCCTTGAAAAGGTCCATTAGCAATTGCTTTTCATGCTCGAGCAAAGATTTGATGATGATAGTAAGGCACTTATCTTCATCTATGCCCAAGTTGAACTCTTCAAGTTTATCGATTGTTAGTTGTCCACCATCTTCTAACCCTGGTGGAGCTACACCACAGGTTATTTCTTCTAATAAAGAATCGGAGTCAATGTCTTCTTCTTCCCTTGAATGGCTCAGGTTTGATTTGTGATCGGGCTCATGAATCTAACTCGCCATTTCTAATACTAATTAAGGAATTGATGGCTCATTAATGACTTCTTTATCGTCTGTATCATCAGGTCCCTCCAAGTTTGTTTGCAATTCTTTGTCATCAAACTCAGATTCTTCCTCTTTTGTGGATGCATGGTGAGAAGTGGAAACCATATAGCAATATGCAATTATTGATAAGGCGGCTGACATTTTTGACGTCTTGAACTCAGTAGGTGCTGATTGGTAGTCCCACATAGTGGAACTGACAGTCGACTTGATACTCACACAAGAGCAATCTAAAGTATACTCCTTATCACTGTCCACGTTAATATCATCATACACACCAAGACTTGTTTGATCTCCTGGATACCAGAAACCCTTTAATTTTCCTTTGATCAGAACCGACATGAGTGGATTGGTTACCAACATATAAGGATTCATCAGGATAAATGCCGAGGAGGTCAATCATCATTTTGCATACCTTGATAAATTTCTAAAAAATTTTAGTAGATAGGGATTTCTTGGGTAGAAGATTAGAAGTACGGCATTGTCCATATGGCAAGCCCATCTCCTTGAATACTAATCTTCCTTTTGCCGTTTGGAATTGCGGTTCAAGTTCTTTTCCCTAAATGATTTTTGACTCAGCTAGTCAGGTCAATGGCCAATTGTACTCGACCAACATGGATTGTAATTTTCCTCCTTCGATTTCCCATTTACTACTCTTGGTACTAAGATTGGAGGATGTTTCTTACTTTATTTGATTGGTGCTCCTAGTGTTGATCTCAAAACACAATGAATACGTTGGTTTTAAGACTACTTGAGAGTAGCTTGGAATTGAAGGTGACAATGTTGGAGAAGTAGTGATTATTTGCCTTGAGTTCGAAGTGTTGATCTGGAACTGGGTGTTCTCGACTGGTGCCAATTATGGTGACATATAAGCTCGCAAAGAGTTTGCAACTTGATTCTCGTTAAGTCCAATTGGTGGGGGTATGGCTTGCCCCCTGCCTATTGATGGTCTAGTCGACCCTCTTTTGCGTCTGTTTGAAACGCGCCGCGGAGAGCGCGCTCAAGAAGTCAAATTAGGCATAGTAAATAATGAGGAAGAAACGAAATGCGAACGGAACGTCATGACCGGGACTGGTCTCCTCTGGAGTG
>JAYJMB010077535.1:0-22571 GCA_036873735.1 Pouteria campechiana
ATCGAGTTTATGGCAACCATCAAGTTTTTGGCGCCGCTGCCGGGGACAGATGGAAGCCATCAAGTTTTTGGCCATCATTTAGCATTTATGTTATTATTTTATTTTATTTGATAAATATTGTACATGTTTGAATGGATGAAATTCAGAGAATGCTCTGCCAAATTTTGGGCAGAGCACCCCACTCTAAAAGTGGGCAAATCGAGGTGAAATACAATGCAAAAATGGTAAGTCGCACATCAGAAGGTGAGGCATGATATAGATGCACCTAAATCACACAAAGCTTTGTGAAATGAAGATTTTCCTATAGCACATGGAATAGTGAAACTCCTTGGATCTTTTAGTTTCTGAGGAAGTTTTCTTTGCAATATGGTGCTGCATTCTTCTGTTAACTTCACCATATCAAATTCTTCAAGCTTCCTTTTCTTTGACATAACTTACTTCATGAATTTTGCATAATTCAGCATCTACTCTAAAGCTTCTGCAAAAGGAATGTTAATGTGAATTTTCTTAAAGATTTTAAGAATTTTGCTAAATTGATTATCTAATTTTTCTTTTGAAATCTTTGAGGAAAAGGAAGTTGAGTTTTCAAAATAGGAGTGTTATCAGGAAATGAAATTCTCTTGGGTTAGAACTTCCCTATTTGGCTCTTCATTTCTTTCTTCTTTCACTTGTCTTTGTGCACTTTCTTGATCTCCTTCTTAAGAGAAGGAAGGTGTCTCCTCTTGCTTCTTTAGAGATTCCAATTCTTCATCGATCCTCAATGTCACAGCACTGCATTGCTCCCTTGGGTTCTTTTCCGTGCTGCTTGAAAAATTACCCTTATTCGAGTTGTTGGAAGAGCTTGCTAGCTGTCCAATCTGTGTCTCCAATGATTTGATAGAAGAGTTTATGTTTCCCATGCCAATTTCTATGTTGTCCAATCTTGCTTCATTTCTTGAAAATTTGGTTCGTCTCTCATTTACAAAAGTGGTCATAAGATCTTCAAGTGCTAGCTTCTTTTCTACTGGATGAGACTATCAGGGGAGATTAGAAACTCGGAGGAGGATTAATGGCATTTCTTAGATTTTTGTAAGAAAGATTTTCATAGTTCTTCCACCCTAGATCATATTGATTCTGCATGTTATTCCCATGGTAATTGTTGTAGCTTCTGATGTTTACATATTGCACCTCTTCCTTAGCTTGGTCCACAACCATGTATGATCCAACTACAAGAGAAGATTCTCCTATAAATGAAGCACCCTTTGATGATGAATTGGCTATGGAAAGCTGATGAGTTAGAGATGACATTTATGCTATAAGAGCTATGATAGGATCCACTTCAAAACAACTAGCTACCTTTCTAACCATGTTGCATTCATTGGGCCATGCAAGGTATTGGAAGCCATTTCTTCAAGCAAAGAGTAGGCTTTTACTATAGTCTTTCCCATTAGTGAACATCCAGAGGAAGCATCTACGATCATTCTAGTGTGACCATTCAATCCATTGTAGAACAATTGGATTTGAAGCCAATCTGGAAAATCATGTTGAGGACACCTTCTGATCAAATCTTTGAACCTCTCCCAGCATTCATAGAATGGCTCAAAGTCAATCTGTTTGAATTGTCCAATCTCACTTCTGATTTGAACAATTTTTGTAGGTGGGAAGAACTTCGTTAAGAACTTTTCCACCATTTCATCCTAGGTGATGATGCTTCCTAGTTGAAGGCTTTGCAACCATACTCTTGCCTTATCCCTCAAAGAGAAAGGGAATAATCTCAACCTGACGGCCTCATCTGGGACTCCATTTATCTTGATTGTATTACTGATTTCTTTCAATGTGGCCAGATGAACATTTGGATCTTCATTTGGAGAACCCCCAAACTGGTTTTGCTGCATCATATTAATCAAGGAAGGCTTTAACTCAAAATTGTTAGCATTGATTGTAAGGAGAGTAATGCTTGTGTTGTTGTAATTGGCTATTGGCTTGAAGTAGTCCTTGATTGCTCTTTGATGATCTGGGTCCTCCGTCTTGCTAGATTTAGCTCGCTTTGCTCTCCTAATTTCCCAAAGAGTTCTTTCAGTTTTTGGATCACATAGAACTAACTCAAGCTCCATGGGATCTTACATGCACTGAGAAGAATGAAATCAAAATTCAAAACAATTACAAATGAAAGAAAAGAAAAATTTAGAGTAAATAATAATAATAAAACTGAAGACTTTGAATTAAAGCTGGAACTATCTCATAGCAATATTAGTGAAGAATTAAAAAAAAATTCAATCCCTGGCAATAGCACTAAGAACTTGTTTGCTGTAAACTATACCATAAGTGCACAGTGGCTTTGTAATAAAATGGTGAGTGAGTATCATCTCCATAGGGATTGGTGATTTTAATTAGTCAGTAGCTATTGCAGTGCATTATCCCAATTTTATCTAGAAAATCAAATAATACAAATCTAACTAAGAACTGAAAAGGGATAGGCTTTTGTTGGGAAGGAATTAAGGTAAAGAGGCTCTAGAGGATCAACTTCACTTGTGTTTCGATCATGGGTTCATTAAGTTATTTTGCATTGAGTAGTTTCATCAATTTATAGATAAAGCATCCAAATGCATTAAACCTCCTCTCCCGAGTAACAGGCTAAATATCTATTATCAATATTTCAACTTCAACATTCTTATAAAAATTGGAATATTAAGAATGCATTAAGATATGTGGTTCCTTTTAAATAATCTCACATAACCTAGAAGCTTTCCCAAGACATCCACCATTACATATCATTATGTTGAGATCTCATTCAGAATTACCTCTGCCAAGTGTCAAATCCTAATGCAATATCATTTAATAAAGCATCACTAGATTGAAGGCATTAATCGCACAACATAATAAATAAATCTTTGAAACATACTCAATAACATAACTCATTGATTAAACCAAGACTTCAACACAAGATCCATCTCCCCTCTAGAAGGAAAAGTTTAGCCACTCATATTCAAATCAAAAGACACAGTATTACCATTCAACATTGTCTAAAATTAGAATATAGAGTTTAATCCAAGTATAATTGAAGAATGAGAAGCAAACATTGAAACATTCAAGAATGAAAATGAAGGCAAACTCTTCTCCTTTGGTTTCTCTTATTGAAATAGGCTTGAAGCATGTTTCTTTGGGAAATCCTTTTTCTCTTTTCTTCCCAAGCTCTAATCAAACCTCGAATCTACCCCCCAAGGTAGTCCAGATCCTCTCTAGGGAAATGTCTCTAAGCTTTTTGTACTCCTTCCTTCAATAGTAATCTTTTTATAGCTTTTCCAAGAAATTCTAGAAGATCTAGCATTATTTCCAACACTTTTAGAAAATTTGGATCTATGTTTCCAGTTCTAAACTTTATCACTGTGCCGTGGCATGTTATAGTGGCATAAAATTCACGTTTTGAGTCCATGCCACGGCATAGAGCCATCCTGCAATTCCTGTGCTGTGGTATTGTCCCTGCTTCTTCATATTTTATTTCCAATGCCATGGCATTGCATTGCCTTTCTTCATATACTTGATGTTCAATGTTCAGTGTCATGGAATTACCTGCCTGTGCCGTGGCAAGGAGTTGTCTGTATGGGATTTCATCTTCTTGCCTTCATTCTTCATGCTCCATTTCATCCTCATTGCTCTGTTTCTCATTTACTTTGTTTGCAACCATACATAAACATTAAACATATTAATTTAACTTGAGAATACTTCAAAAAACATGCTAAAGGATAGCTTGAAATTGCATAATATAAGTGAATATTATTCACTTATCAAAATGGTTTTTAAAAATCAGAAGTTCTGGGGAAATTAAGCCATGCGTCAGAGGTTCTAAGTAGGTGTCTCAGAAGTTGTGGCATATGTTAATTATGAAAAATTATTTTGAAATTCTATAAAAAAAATTTGAATTACTTTTGATGCATTCTAAATGTTGAGAATTTAACATTTGTGAATGATCTTAGATGTCTTAATTATTATCTTATGATCATTAGTATTATAAAATGATTAAATCATGTAATATGCATTTTATATGCATGGATCTAGTACACCAAGTTCTCTCCTAATTTTATAGAATCTATTCTCTATAAGTGGTTTTGTAAAAATGTCTACTAACTTATTTTTAGTTGGTACATATTCTAAACAAATATCATGATTTTGTATGTGATCTCTAATAAAGTGATGTCTGACTTCTATGTGCTTAGTTATGGAATGCAATACTAGATTCTTTGTCAGATTTATTACACTGGTATTATCACATCTAATAGGTGTATCAACACATTTTTAACCATAATCATTCAATTGTTGTTTTATCTATAAAATCTATGCACAACAACCTCCTGCAACTACATATTCATCCTCAGTAGATGATAATACAACAGATGTTTGTTTCTTAGAGAATCATGTTATGATCATGCTTCCAAGAAACTGACATGATCCTAAGGTACTCTTTCTATCTACCATATATCCTACAAAGTTAGAGTTATAGTACTCAACTAATTCAAAGTTTGAACCTCTTAGACACCATAAACCAAGGTTGAAGTGTCTAAAAGGTATCTAAAGATTCTCTTGATAACAACTAGATGTGATTCTTTAGGATTTGATTGGAATCATTCACATATGCAGACACTGAATATAATATTTGGTCTACTTGCAATTAAATATAAAAGAGATCCTATCATGCTTCTATAAAAGTTTTGATAGATAGATTTACCTTTTTCATCCTAATCCATTTTAATAGATGTACTGATTAGTTTGGCCAAAGGTTTACCTTCTTCTAAATGAAATTTCTTGAGTAATTCTTTAGTGTATTTTGCTTAATGGATAAAGATTCCTTCCTTCATCTATTTTACTTGAAGTCCTAGAAAGAGAAAACACAACATATGTCACTTGATCATTAAGAGAGAACCCATTCTACTCAATTTTAGCATTCTTTAGCTAAGTTATAAAAAAGTGTATCTCATTAAAAATATACAGCTAAATTCAAAAAAAAAATTCCAAAACTGACTTGAAGGCAAATTTGAAATTTGAATGTGAATCTCCAAATACCCCCCAACTTAAACCAAACATTATCCTCAATATAAAATAATGACAAAAGTTTAAGTTCATGGGCTTCCCTTAATGAAGTGCATTCTCATCTTCTCCTTCAAAAATTGCTTTGGCATCATTTGTAAATTTCTGGTAGTTGTAACATTTGAAACATCATCTGCAATCCTCTGCAACTTCTACGCTCATCGTAAAAGCAGATTTCTTCCTTCTGTAACAAAAAAATTAAACCAATACTTAAAAAAATCTATCCTAACCAACTAAACTAAATGCCAAGGAAATAAAGAAAGTTCAAAAACTCAAGTTACCTCCCAAGAAGAGCTTTTTTTAACATCTGTGCAAGATGAATTCCTCTTTCATAGATTCTGAAATCCAACAATTTCATTCAACTCCATTGGCAAGTCATCCCTCACATATCTCTTTACTCGATGACCATTGACTTTGAACTTGTTCCTAGTCCTCAAGTTCTATAACTCCACAACTCCATGTGAGAACACTTGTGTCACCAAGAATGGTCCAACCCACCTAAGATAGCAATTTTCCTAGAAACAAATGTAAACATGAGTCATAAAGCGAAATTTCCATTCTAGGTTCAATGAATCTTTTGCGAATGATTTAATCATGATATTTCTTTGTTCTCTCCTTATAAATCTTTGCATTCTTATAAGCTTCATCTCTCAACTCTTCTAGTTCATTTAGTCGAAGCTTTCTCTCTCACATGCCTTCTGCAAATCAAAGTTCAATTTCTTTATTGTCTAGTATACGTTGTGCCCTAACTCCACTGGCTGATGGTTTGCTTTTCCAATGAAAAGTCTATAAGGACTCATTCCTATTAGGGTCTTGAATGCTGTCCTATATGCCCAAGGTGCATCATTCAACTACATTGCCTAATCTTTCCTTGAGGTGTTCATTGTCCTTGCTAGAATTGTTTTGATCTGTCTATTACTTACTTTAACTTGTCCAGAAGTTTATGGATGATAAGGTGTTGCAACTCAATGAGTGATGTTATACTTTTTGAACAAAGCTACAATTACATTATTGCAGAAATGAGTTCCTCTATCACTAATGATTACTCTTGGAGTGTCAAACCTAGAGAAAATATTATCTTTCAGAAATTTTAGCTCAACATTAGCATCATTAGTTTTAGTGGCCATTACTTCAATCCACTTAGACACATAATCAATAGCAAGAAGAATATACATGTTTGCATTAGATTACATGTTGTTGACATGAATGCATGGTTTTGATGATAAACAAAACTTGATTAAAGATTATGTACTAATGGTTATTATCAAGTTTTAGCATGCAGAATCAAGGTGCAAGTCTTAAAGATAAATGAGCATAGAAAACAGATATCATGGCAATAAGGCTTGAGCAAATAAAGAAGTAAAAGATGAATTGTCATAATAGACAAAGCATAAATGAAAATACTCAAATGCTTTCCATTCATCTATCAAAATGGAAAAGTAGATCTGACGAATGCAAGATAATATGTTTACAACAGAGGTCATCTATCATAAGCAAGCCACAGTTTTTACCAATGGTCATTTGATGAGAACAGACAAAGGTAGAAGAAGTGAAGATCTTTTTAGCAGAACAAAAGACTTCATCCGCCATCAATAGACAAAGGTGGAACAAGTGAAGATCTTTTAGCAGAACAAAAGACTTTTTCTACAATCAACAGACAAAGGCAGAACAAGTGAAGATCTTCTCAGCAGAACAAAAGACTTCATCTGCCATCAACAGACTAAGTAAAGAAGCAAGAATCATATAGAAGAATAGAAACTTCATCTATCACAAGTAAGTCAATGATCGTCTGCCATTGACAAACAAAGCGGAAGAAGCAAGGAGCATCTGGCAAAACAAAGAATCTATCAATGATCATCCATCGTCAACAAACAAAGTGGAGAAATATTCCATCAGACTAAGGCATGAAGAAAACCTATTTGCAATCCAATACTTCTTTGGTTACTTACAAATAGACAAACTCAATAGACAAAGGTCTAAAGCAATAAGATATTTATGCCTCTATGATGCAACAGACGAAGGAACTTTATCTTAGCTAGACTGATACTTTGTCTATCATAAGTAAAAGACAAGCAGCAGTAGGAATGAATTTTTGGTCTTTGCCCAACATTAATAATGATATTTCTATATTGTTAACATAGTAACCAATGCAGTAATAACTCGACCAAAGCTTATTGTGAAACTCAAAATCATCTTTTCCAAGGTTGGCGCTATAGGCATTACAACATACAAGGAATAAATAGAGGTCATAAGATTCAAAATATGCCAATCATATTGTCTTCTGTTTTTAATAGAGCTTACCTACCATCAATGACTAGAATTCAAAGCAGCTATAAATGAAGCATTGTTGTCACAGAAGGAAGTAACGAAGCAATTGAGAAAATCATTCAAACCTTCTTGAGAGCATTTACTAATCTAAGCTTAACCTGTTACTATCCTTCAAGAGTCAAGAGCCTTGCATTCAAACCTTCCTCAACTTTCCTTGAAGGCTCTTAACTACCATTGGGAAGAACATTTGCTTCTACATTCAACTTTCAAAAAACTTCCCCTGTGCTTACTGAGAAATTATTGTGCTTAAACTTCTGATATTCATTTCTTGTTCCTTGAGTTAGTATTTGTGCATAGACTCAAGAAGAGCTATGACTGTCTAAGTGTAGACTAGAGCTATTTATTTATGCCCCCCTGAAGTTAAATTCTAGAAGAGTGTTAGGAGCACTGTGTTTATGCTCTCTAGAGTTGAAATTTAGAAGAGTATTGGGAAAATTGTGTTTACACCCCCGTTGGAGCTAGAATCCAAAAGTTATTAGAGATCCTTCTTTATGCCCCCTGGAGCTATAATCTAGAAGAGTGTCAGGGACACTATTGTATTTCTACTATTGGGAATAGTGGAACCCAAGACACTAAGACAAAAGTAATCTTGTAAGAGTGGAGTAGAGTGTTAACTTGAAACACTATAAAAGTCATTGTGTCTTATTTATTTTGTGTTTGAGTGATTGATTGCTAGAGGGAAAAGTAATCCTAAAGGGGTTGAGAAATAATTTTTAAATACCCAATTCACGCCTCCCCTCTTGAGTTTTAGCCTAACATATAGGACCAACAAGTGATATCAGAGCAAATTACATAAACACTTGTAGTGATCTAATGGCAAACCCATCATCCTCATTACAAATATTTGCCGAGGGGCAATCGTCTTCCTGGCCACTCCTATTTGATGGAATTAACTTTGCTTACTAGAAGTTAAGGATGAAGCAATTTATTATGGCCAATGACATAAAATCTTGGAGTGCTATTATAGCTAGAATCACTCTTCCCACTAGTGAAGTAGATGCATGGAACAAAGAGGAAGCCACCTCAGCCTAAAACAATGCAAAAGCTATGAATTCTTTATTTTGTGGACTATCCTCATCTGAGTTTTATAGAGTATCGTCTTACACTACTACAAAGGATATATGGGATAAATTAGTGTCTATTTATGAAGGTTCCTCACAAGTTAAGGGAACTAGAAGGAATATTTTGATAGGAGAACTAGGAAATTTTAGGATAAAGGAAGAAGAAAATATATGTAAAATGTATGCTCATTTTTATAAGGTTACTAACACCTTGAAAGGTTTGGAAAAAGAAGTTACAAATTCTAAACAGATAATGAAGATACTAAGTGTGCTACTAGATTCATGGAACCAGGAAATCATAGTAATAGAGGAAGCAAAGGATCTGAATACTCTTTTGGTGGATGATCTTATTAGCTCATTAATGCCATATGAGCTAATCAAGAATAAAAGAGAGGAGCTGACAAAGCCAAAGAAGAATATTGCTCTAAAAATGACTAAAGAAAGCAACAGTGATCTGGCATCACAATTTGAAGATGATATGGCCATGTTGGTCAGAAATTTTAAAAGATTTGCAAGAATTAGAGAGGCAGCACCTCAAGGAGACAACTTAGATAATAGAAAAAAAATAGCTAAAAGAAAGAAGGATCTCCCCACATGCTATAGATATGAAGGAATCGAACACATCTCTTGAGTGTCCCAACGAAGAAAAAGTAAACATAAATGAGAAGGATGATAGAAAAGAAAAGAAATACTTCAAGAAGTCCTCAAGAAACCAAGCTAGAAGAATGTACATGAATGATGAATACTCATCTGCGATAAGCTCAATAGAGAAAGACGACAATGAAGTTGGACATCTTGCAAGAATATGCTTCATGGCCCAGATGGAGAATAACTTGACAGAAAAGTCACCATCAAAGAACAATGCACAATGGACCTAGAAACAGAGGTAAACTCTTACTACTCCTATAGTTTTGACTCTTGAAGTTAAAATAACATTTGCGTTAAATGCAAAAAATTTGATGAGTTACAACTCTCTCTTCAATGAGTTTGAATCACTTAGGAAAAAATTTACCCAAAAGAAAAGACACTTTGACGCAACTATCAAAGTAAATTCTATTCTAGCACATACCTATACCACACACATTCCCACTAACCTCATTGGACCCAATACTTGGGTACCAACAGGGTAAGAAGAAGATTTTCTTTGAATGCAAGTAAGTCTCAAAGCTACATCAGAAAATGCATGGTTCATGGATAGTGGTTGTTTGAGAAATATGACTTGGGAATAAAAAGAAGTTCAAAGAATTAAAGCCAATGGATGAACGAATGGTAGCATTCGACAATAATGATAAAGGTCTCATCAAGGGAATAGGTAAAATTTATGGCTTATTCAATGCATACATAGAGGATGTCTTATATATAGAAGAACTCAAACACAATCTGCTAAGCATCAATCAATTATGTGACAAGGGTCACAAAGCTATGTTTGAACCATTTGCATGTAATGTATTCAGTGTAGACAATGATCTACTATTTAGCAAAAAAAGGCATGAAAATATTTATCTAGTACAATTGGATGATATACTTGGAAAATGCTTAATTGCAATCAAGGATGATCCATGGGTATGGCACAAGAGGATGAGACATATCAATATGTCAAATATCTTCTTTGTGGAAAAAGGATCTTATGATCGGTCTACCAAAATTAAACTATGGTAAAAATCAAATATACAAATCCTGTCAATTATCAAAGTAGACCAAAGTATGATTCCACCCCAAGAATGAAGTATCCACATCCAGACCTCTAGAATTATTGCATATAGATTTATTTCGACCATCAGACATAGTAATACTTGGAGGAAAAAGATACGTATATGTGATAGTGGATGACTACTCTAGATTTACATAAGTAATTCTCTTGACTAACAAAGATGAAGCATTTTCAATGTTTTATACTTTTTTGAAGCTAGTCTAAAATGAGAAAAAATGTCCATTGTATCCATCCACAGTGATCATGGTGGTGAATTCAAAAATAGAAGATTCATTGATTTTTATGATATAAAAGGAATTCATTATAGTTTCTCATTCTCCAGAAGTCCTAAACAAAATGGAGTCGTGGAAAGAAAGAATTAGACAATTCAGAAAATGGTAAGAACCATGCTAAATGAAAGTAAATTGTCCAAAAGACTCTAGGGAGAAGCAATTAGTATTGCTTGTCATGTATTGAACAAGGTTACCATAAGAGCAATCTTAAAGAAAACCCCATATGAGCTTTAGAAAGGAAGAAAACCAAAAATCTCATATTTCCATCCCTTTGGATGCTTATGCTATGTGCTGAACAATGAGAAAGATAATCTTGGAAAGTTTGATCCAAAAAGCGATGAAGCTATCTCTCTTGGTTACTCTTCCAACAGTAGAGTATTTAGGGTCTACATTAAGAAAACACGGGCTATAGAAGAATTATTACATGTCAAATTTGATGAAGCAAATATAAACTCGAGAAAGTAGAGTGATAATGATGTGGATGAAGCTGCAACAAATATAAAGAAGCTTAAATTGAAAGATCAAGAGAATGGCACCAATGATGAAGATATACAAAGTTCAGAAAATGAAGAGGAGGTAACAGTAGGTAATGTTCCTTATCAACCTCTTACTGATTTAAGATTTGTTACTGCTCATCCTAGAAAGCAAATTATAGGAAATGCATATGATGATGTCAAAACAAGAAGGTTTATACAAAATGTCTGTGGCCATTATGCCTTCATATCTACAATAAAACCAACTAACATTGATCAAGATTTAAATGATAAAAGTTGGATAATGGCAATGCAAGAAGAGCTAAGCCAGTTTGAAAGAAACAAAGCATGGGAACTAGTTCCAAAACTAGAAAATGTTTATGTAATCAGAACTAAATGGGTATTCAAAAACAAACTAGATGAGAGTGGGCTAGTTGTAAGAAACAAGGCACAATTAGTTTCTAAAGGGTACTCTAAAGAAGAAGGAATTAATTTTGAAGAATCATATGCCCTTGTAGCTAGCCTAAAAGCCATTAGAATGCCACTCACTTTGCATCTCATAAGGACTTTAAGTTATTTCAAATGGATGTAAAGAGTGCATTTCAGCATGGATATCTAAGTGAAGAAGTGGATGTAGATCAACCTGCTAGTTTTAAGAATAATGATCAACCCAATCATGTCTACAAGCTCACCAAGGCATTATAGGGTTTAAGACAAGCTCCAAGAGCTTGGTATAAAAGGTTGAGCAAATTCTTAAGTGATCATAAATTCAAAAGAGGAAAGGTTGACACTACTCTATTTATCAAAAATATTGACAAAGATATCTTGATAGTTTAAATTTATGTGGATGACATTATATTTGGAGCTACTAATGAAAAACTCTATTAAGATTTCTCAAAGATCATGCAGGTTGAATTTTAAATGAGTATGATGGGAGAATTAAACTACTTCCTTGGATTGCAAATTAAGCAAAAAGATGATGTAAATTATATTTGTCAATCCAAATCTACTAGAGAGATGTTAAAGAAGTCCAAAATGGAAGAAGTTAAGGCAGCAAGTACTCCAATGAGCACATCAACAAGGCTGGACAAAGATGAAAGAGATAAACTCGTAGATCAAAAATAAAATAGAAGCATGATTGGATCTCTTCTTTATCTTACTGCATCTAGACCAGATATTCTCTTTAGTGTATGCTTATGAGCTAGATTCGAATCTAATCTTAGAGAATCACACCTTACTGCAGTAAAATGAATTTTTAAGTATTTGGTTGATACAAATCTTGGGCTTTATTATCCCAAAGGAACAAACTTTGAACTCATCGAATATTCTGATGCTGATTTTGGAGGATATAAAATTGGTAGAAGAAGTACTAGTGGAACCTGTCAATTTCTAGGAACCTGTCAATTTACAGTAGAAGCTAAATATATAGAAGCTAGAAGTTGTTGCGCTCAATTGCCATGGATAAAACAACAACTTCTTGATTATGAATTAAGCTATAGAGATACCCATTAAATGTGATAAAACTAGTCCTATATGCTTAACAAAGAACCTTGTTTTACATTCTAGAACTAAGCATATAGAAATCAAGCACCACTTTAGTAGAGATCATGTTGAGAAACATGATATATGTCTAGAATTTGTGCCCACAAGTGCACAATTTGCTGATATTTTTACTAAATCACTATCCTTAGACACCTTCTGTAACATTGAGGAGAATTAGGTATGACTAATGTGATGATCCAAGGGTAAAATCTCTAATGTTTCTGTGATTGAAATTATGATGTTGAACATGCTTTCTTGAGACTAAACTTCATCTCAGATGAAGTTATTCGAATCCAGTGCCCTATTCACACTTCATCTAAAGATTATTTCCTAAGGTCGAATACACCTCATTTTCTTGCTAAAATTAACTTACAACTATGGTTATACATCCAACTCTATTTTTAGCATGAGTTACTCTCTCTTTCATGGAAAATCACACCATGCACCTCATATAGTCTCCAAGATCAATCTATTTAACCCCTAAATAACAATCTTTCTTTGCACCATAACAATGAAGAAACTCAGGACAGGGTCCTTAGGAAGAAATTCTAGTAGGAAGTCCATCGAGTGATAGAATTTGAAGCACCAAAGGAAGATCTTTCACTTTTCTTGTTGGGATGATATTGCTCTTGCTTGCAATAATGCTCCAGATTATCTTCATCAACAGAAGTATTTCTCTTCAAGATATGACTTTCAAAATTATAATTCATATCTCAGCCACTTTTGCCCTTGGATCCAACCTCCTCATTAACCAAGGCCCTTGAAGAGAAGGGAAAGGAAGCACCAATAGCTTCATTATCATCTCCTTTCCATCTTCCCTTCCTTGAAACTTTGTATCACCCACTGTGATATAAAGTTCTCCCCTCACTACCCTCCACCTCATCTGTAATTTCACACACAACCTCTCCTGCTCTTTACATGTAGGTTGAGTAATTGTCTTCCTATCATCATTCTATAGCTTTGTTTTTATTAAAGTGAAATGAAATATTTTCATCATTTTTTGGCTACTTCTATTTGTGTGTGTATCTTACTAGGAGGATGTATATCTTTTTGCTTATGATAAAAAGGGGGAGAAAAAATTTGCAAATTATCTCAAATAAGAAATATAAACTGCATAAACACTTAATAAATTAGGGGGAGAATACATTCTAAATAATCAGGGGGAGAATATATATAAAACAAGATAGGGAAACATCAAAAGATGGCAACTTGTGGAATGTTTAAACATTATAAACATTTTTATCTGCATACATGCATGGGGAGATTATCTTTTATGAGATAATTTTTAATCAAGTTTTGTTATCATCAAAAAGGGGGAGAATGTTGACATGAATGCATGGTTTCGATGACAAACAAACTTGATTAATGATTATATACTAATGGTTATTATCAAGTTTTAGTATGCAGAATCAAGTTGCAGGTCTTAAAGATAAATGAGCATAGAAATCATATTTCATGATGACAAGGCTTGAGCAAATAAAGAAGTAAAAGATGAAATGTCATAACAGACAAAGCACGAATGAAAATGACTCAACTACTTTCCATTTTTCTATCAAAATTGAAAACTACATCTGATAAATGCTAGATAATATGTTTACAACGAAGTTTGTCTATCATAAGCAACCTGCAATTTTTACTAGTGGTCATCTAATGAGAACTAACAAAGGTGGAAGAAGTGAAGATCTTTTTAGCAGAACAAAAGACTTTGTCTGCCATCAATAGACAAAGGTGGAAGAAGTGAAGATCTTTTCAGCAGAACAAAAGACTTCATCTGCCATCGATAGACAAAGCGAAGAAGCAAGAATTGTATGGCAGAATAGAAACTCTATCTATCACAAGTAAGCCAATGATCATCTGCTATCGACTGACAAAGCAGAAGAAGCAAGAAGTATTTGGCAAAACAAAGAATTTGTCAGTGATCATCTATTGTCAACAAACAAACCGGAGAAATATTCCATTAGACGAAGACATGAAGAAAAACTATCTGTAATCCAATACTTCTTTGGTTACTTACAAATAGACAAACCCAATAGACAAAGCTATAAAGCAACAAGATATTTATGCCTCTACAATGCAACAGACGAAGGAACTTTGTCTTATGGACGGCTGGACATATACTTTATCTATCATAAGTAAAGGATGAGCAATGGTTGGAATGAATCATTAGTCTTCACCCAACATTAATAATGATATTTCTATATTGTGAAAGCAGCAACCAATGCAGCAATACCTCAACCAAAGCTTATTGAGAAACCTAAAATCATCTCCTCCAAGGTTGGCGCTGCAGGCATTAAAACATACAAGGAATAAATAAAAGTCAGAAGATTCAAAATGTGTCAATCATATTATCTTCTGTCATTAATAGAGCTCATCTACCACTAACGGCTAGAATTCAAAGCAGCTATAAATGAAGTACCGTTGGAGCAGAAGGAAGTAACGAAGCAATTGAGAAAATCATTCGAACCTTCTTGAGAGCATTTACTGATCTAAGCTTAACCTTCTACTATCCTTCAAGAGTCAAGAGCCTAGCATTCAAACCTTCCTCAACTTTTCTTGAAGGCTCTCAAATACCATTGGGAAGATCATTTACTTTTGCATTCAACTTTCAAAATACTTCCCCTGTCCTTACTAAGAAATTCCTATGCTTAAACTTCTAATATTCATTTCTAGTTCCTTGAGCTAGTATTTGTGACTAGACTCAAAAAAAGTTGTGATTGTATAAGTTTAGACAAAAGCTGTTTGTTTATGCCCTAAAGCTGAAATCTAGAAGAGTGCTAGGAGCACTATATTTATCTCCCTAGAGTTGAAATCTAAAAGAGTGCTGGGAGTACTGTATTTAAGCCCCCCATGGAGCTGGAATCCAAAAGAGTGTTGGGGACACTTGTTTATGCCCCCTAAAACTCTAATCTAGAAGAGTGCTGGGGACACTATTGTATTTCTGCTATTAGATATAGTAGAACCCAAGACATTAAGAGAAAAGTGATCTTGGAAGAGTGGAGTAGAGTTTTATTCGAACTGCTATAAAAATCATTGTTTCTTACTTATTTTGTGCTCGAGTGATCGATTGCTAGAGGGAAAAGTAATCCTAAAGGGGTTGAGAAATAATTTTTAAGTACTCAATTCACCCCTCCCCTCTTAGGTTTTAGCTTAACCTATGGGACCAACACATATGAGTGGCATTTCATCTCATTTACCAATGTTACCTATTCTTGGACACTTATCACATATAATACAAAAGGCATGAGCATCCTTGAAAATAGTTGGCTAGTAAAAACTAGATTGAAAAAGTTTGAGAGAAGTCTTCTTCCCTCCAAAATGCCCTCCACAAATGAATGTGTTACAATGTTTGAAAATATTTTGTTGTTCATCCTTAGGTACACAGTGTCTAATGATCTGATCTAGACATATTTTAAATAGAACTGGGTCATCCTAAAAGCAATGTTTTGTTACAAATAGCAACCTCTTCCTTCTCTGCGAATTTAGCCTAGGATTAAAAACTCCCTTAACTAAATAATTAATAATATCAACATACCAAGGTTTACTTCCTTTTATAGAAAATAGTTGCTCATCAGGAAAAAACTCATTGATGGGAATGCTCTCATTATCTTTCTTTTGCTCAAAATCAGTCCCTTCCACAAACTTGGACAGATGATCAGCTACAACATTTTCACTGCCTTTCTTATCCTTGATTATCAAGTTAAATTCTTGTAGTAATAATATCCACTTGATCAACCTGGGCTTGGTATCTTTTTTAGTTAGCAAATATTAAATGCAACATCAGAATAAATAATGACTTCAAACCAATCAGATATGAGCAGAACTTTTTCAATGCATACACAATTATAAGCAATTTTTTCAGTGGTGGAAAAATTCAATTGTGCTTCATTCAAAGTTCTACTTGCATAATGAATCACATGTGGCAATTTATCTATTTTTATCCTAAGACAATATTGCCAACAAATTTTAATTCATCTCACATAAGCTCAAAAGGAATGGACCAATTAGGAACTACTTAAATTGGACAAAAGGTTAATTTTTCTTTCAAGGTATTGAAAGCAACAGGGCACTCATCATCAAAATAAAAAGTTACATCTTTAGCTAGTAGGTTTCACACCAGTTTAGAAATTTTTGAAAAGTCTTTTATGAACTGTCTATTAAAACCTGCATGACTTAGAAAACTCCTCACTCCTTTAACTGAAATGGGAGGGGGCGGTTTAGCAATCATGTCAATCTTAGCCTTGTCAACTTTAATGCCTCTACTTGAAACAATATGTCCCAGCACAATTCTCTACTTAACTAAGAAATGACATTTCTCCCAACTTAATGTCAAATTCATTTTAACACACCTTTTTAGCACCAATTTCAAGTTATTAAGGCAATCATCGAATGAATCACCAAAGATAGAAAAGTGATCCATGAAAACCTCTTTAAACCTCTCGATCACATCAGAAACATAAACATCATACACTTTTGAAAGGTTGTAAGGGTATTGTACAAAACAAAAGGCATCCCCCAGATAAGCAAAAGTTCCAAATGGGTAAGTGAAGGTTGTCTTTTCCTGGTCTTCTAGAGTAATGGGAACTTGATTATAATCTAAAAAAGCATCCAGAAAATAGTAGTAAGCATGATCTAATAATCATTCAGGCATCTGATCAATTAAAGGGAGAAGAAAATGATCCTTTATTGTGGCTGCATTGAGTTTTCTATAATCTATGCACATCTACCATCCTATAGTCATTCTTCTTGGCACCAACTCATTATTATCAATTTTAACAATAGAAATACAAACTTTCTTTGGTACCACATGAACCAAACTTACCCATTTGTTGTCAAAAATTGGGTAGATAATACCTGCATCCAATAACTTAATAACCTCAGCTCTAACAGCTTCTTGGATGTGTGGGTTAAGTCTTCTTTGAACATCCCTAGAAGACTTTACATCATCTTCCCACAAGATTTTATGCATACACGTAGTGGGGCTAATTCCTTTGATGTTAGCTAATATCCAACCTATATCCTCCCTATGCTCTCTCAAGTTCAAGAACTTATTTTCTTCATCAATAGATAAGTCAATAGCAATTATAACTAGAAGAGTATCATTCTCATCAAGAAATACATACTTTAAGTATTGTGGTAGTTGCTTCAATTTTAATTTCAGTAGTGTGATAATTGATGGTGCCAAATTGGAATTCAATGTGTCAACACCTCCTTAGTGACTTCATCTTCCTTGACTTTTACTGCACTATCCAATCCTTCTTTCAACTCTTTGATTTCTTTATCCTCCTCGATGAATTCTTCAATTGTAAGCACTAGTGCCAATTTGTCTTCTGTTTTCTATTACACAAAAGTAGATGATACAAGTTAGTCTGAATCATCAATTTTAAAATAACCACTAGGATCTATAGGATCTGAAGGTAATGAAAGAGAATTATGAATAAAAAATTCTATAGTCTTATCAAAATAGTCATTTTCAGAACATCAATGATTATCCTAACTGTTTCCATGAATGTGCGCCCCTAAAGAATGTGCACCTCTTTCTCTGGAGTCACTTACCTCTCCATCTCTAGCATAATAAAATCTATAGGAATAATAAGTTTGTCAATCGGCACCAATATATCTTCTATAATTCCTCTAGGATATGTACTGATCTATTTGCAAGTTGTAGTGACATTGTAGTAGGTTTCAAATCTCCTAAATCAAGTTGCAAGTAAATAAAATAAGGCATCAGATTTATACTTTTTCCTAAATCCAACATAGCCTTTACCTTATTCATTCATCCAATAGTGATTGTGATATTAAAACTACCCGGATCCTTTAACTTTGGAGGAAGATATGTCTATAGAACTATACTGGCAACTTCTGAAACTATCACCTTTTCATGAGGCGCATACTTACGCCTCCTTGAGGTTAGTTACTTCAAAAGCCTAGCTTAACCAAGCATGTTCTTAATCATGGTAAGTTAAAATTAACTTTAAAAAGGATATTATAAATATCAAAAAATAGTTTGTCTAATTTGATTTGACTTAATCTTCTTGGAAAAGGCACTGGTGGATCATAAGGTGGTGGTGACTGGTAGTTGACTAGAGGGTGAACTATTAGAAACATTGCCTTCCTTGAATGCACTTCCTCCTCTGCCTTTTTCTTCCCATTGTTTATTCCTAAAGAAACATTAGATTCATCAAATTCTTCACCAACTTTATTATCAATTACCTTTCTACTTCTCAATGTTGTGATTGATTTTGCTTGCTCTTTCTGACTTGGCAACTTTCCAGGTGTGTGACTTTGCACAACTTCTATAATCTACCCCAACTATGTTTCTATCTTATTTATTGACACCTTCACATTCTGAAATCTTGATTCTATTGCTTAGACAAAAGATTGAACTGTCTCCTCAAGAGTGTGTTTCTTGGGTTGAAAAGAAGTTCCAGCTTGATTCTAAATGTGGCTGTTGTTTCATTAAAAGTTTCTATAATTTCTCCAACCAGGATTATAAGTATTTGAATAAGGATTATTATATGGCCACTGGTTGTAGAAATTCATTGTGTTTGCTTGCTCTGAAGCTCCTACAAAATTTTCATTAGAAGGGCATGTTGGTTCTCATAGGGTGGCTTAACTCAAGAGGGAAGGGGTGAATTGGGTTTATAAAAATTTCTTACTCAACCCCTATAAGATTACCTTCCATCTTTTTGTGCTTATTGTGTATTATCAAATAAATAATAAAGCAGTAAGGTGCAAGGAGAGTAAATCAATCATAATCGGCACACATACAAACAACATGATTTTTATATTGGTTCGGGAACCCCGTCCCTACATTCACTCTTCCAAAAGCACATACTCATTTTGCCTTGGGTATACAATGGAAACACAATAGTATCCCCAATACTCTTCTAGATTCCTCCTTTCTTCTTTCTAGTTTCCTGAACTTAGATCAATCTCGATAGACAGATTAGTAGCTTTTAAGTACAAATCCATTTGCTCCTTAGAAAATGTCTTTAACTCGCCATCATTTCTCTTATATTTTTACAAGTAAAGACATGTTTCCAAATGGTGGGGTAGAAAGCACACAGTAGGGCATATGTAGCTTTTTAATGCTTTCTTGCTTTGCTACTCTCTTCATCCTCACTTAAGCCAATAGAAATAATTTCCACAACTGAAGGTTAGTGGCAATAAGACATATTTCCAAACTCCACTTCCACTAAGTGAAACTTATTTCATCAAAACATGGAGATTGGGAGTGGAAAATCCTTTTAAGAATCTAAAGGATGAAACTATTGGGTTAGCCATGCGAATCTCTACAATTATTTATCTAGCTCACTCTGATACCACTTGTTGGTTCCCATAGGGCGGCTTAACCCAAGAGGGGAGGGGTGAATTGGGTTTATAAAAATTTCTTGCTCAACTCCTATAAGATTATCTTCCCTCTTTTTGCTTATGCGTTGTGCCTTATGAAATAAATAATAAAGCAATAATGTGCAAGGAAAGTAAAGCAATTACAATCGGCACCCACACAAACAACACAAATTTTATAGTAGTTCGGGAACCCAGCCCCTATATTCACTCTTCCAAGAGCACATACTCATTGTGCCTTGGATTCCACTATACCCCATATAATGGAAACACAATAGTGTCCCCAACACTCTTCTTGATTCCATCTCTAGGGAGCGTAAACAAGTATCCCCGACAATCTTTTGGATTCTAGATATGGGGGGGTAAACTAGTGTCCCTAACAATCTTATAGATTTTAGATCTAGGGGGTGTAAACAAGTGTCCCCAACAATCTTTTGGATTCTAGCTCTAGGGGGTGTAAACTAGTGTCCCCAACACTCTTCTAGATTCCAGCTCTAGGGGGCATAACTCTGGTTTCATGAGTTAACCAGAAACTCTACCTTTACAGGTATTTTTATTTACAATAATATGCCTTTGTCTAGACTAATGAGTATGCACTATTAAAGCATAAATGAAATGATAGCACATTAAGCACATTACAATGATTTTAAACTCGCTTGATGTAGTGTTGACGTGGCTTTGAAGTTCTTTGATCTTAGCAGCTTTTGGAGTGAAAACACATGGAGAACTTGAATGGGTTTCTTGTTGGTTGAATCGTCTTTGTCACTTTGAACCCTCGATCTCCTTGATAATCTTTAGGAGGACATAATCTTTGAGTAACTCTTTGTAGCACACAAGATCTCTATTGGATATATGGAAGAATTAGGCCATGAATAGATATAAAAAATGAAGCTCTTGGATGATATTTGAAGTTTAAAGCTCTTGTGGAAGGTTTCAAGCTTAATCCCTTTGCTTCTTCAACTTCAAATTGTCCCTTAGCTTCCCTTTATATAGACCTTGAAAAATATGGCCTTTGGAAGGAGTGGGAAGCAATTTCGAAGCCTACAACATTTGGATTTTTGAATGTTTAAAGTCAACAGGTGCAAGTGGCAAGTGGCTGTGTCAAGTGATTGTGGGCTAGGTGCTATGGCAAGTGGCTGCCCCAAGCGACTATGGCTAGATGTCTAGAAAAACTCCCACACCCATCTTGTTGTCTATTTGTAGGCAATATTGTTGGCAATTGTGCCAAGTGACTACCACATGAGCGATATTGGTAAGCAGCTGTGATCTAGCAGGCAGTATCTTTCAATGAAGTATTTTGTCTGTAAATGGCGGGTGGTATCCGCAGGGGCCTGCGATAAGTGACTACCGTCCTACACTCAACTTTTCTGTACATAGCCATTTGTGAAACTTGGAATTTATTCATTATGAATCAAAACACTTTTACCCATATAGTTTTCATAAACTTTCAAAGATGGATAAAAAATCTAAATTGAGCATTGAACAAGAATAGATGTAATCAAGTGTGTTTATGAAGCATGCTTATTCCGATGTGTCTATCCATGATGCTTTTCTGAAGTTGTAAGACATGGATAAAAACGTAAAGCATGTTTATCAGGGTGTGTTCATCCATTCTTTTAAGCTCACATGTTATATGAAGTAAAGGCTTAGGATGATAACTATATGCTTACGTTTAAATAGAGGTACATCAATGATCCAATATATGATAAGCAAGATTAATTTACTATGGATCATAATGATTTTCTATGAAGCACACATATCATGATGTGTTTATCCAGACATGATTTTCTCAAGTTGTAGAGCTGGATAAATGCTTTTGTCACATGTTATGTTTCAATTGATGATTCCATGAGGCACTTGACATATTTATGATTCAACACATTATTAATGGTTTTAATGCACTATGAATCATAATGAATACCTTATTATTGTAAACAATATGCTTGCTTACAAGATATAGCCATAGTGATTTTCATGCTAAACATATTTTTCTTCATTTTAGGCTTTCTAGAATTATCATTAGCATAGATAAAATTAAAAACAAGTTTTGATTTCATCAAAATCACATAAACTTAATAGGGTAAACATTCTGTGAGCATCCTAAATTATCACAAATTGAACAAACCTCAGTAGGGACAGGTTGCTTCATGTTCATTATCATCGAGCACATCTTCTTCATCTATTTTTCCATCTCTAACATTTGCATAGCAAGATTAGTGTTAGAGTTGATCTTATAAATTCCTCTAGGCCTACCTCTAACACTTTTCTATTGGGAGTTTGCTCCAAGCATCTCATATAGATCCAATGTCTCTTGCGAGGTCTTTTCTCCTCCCATTGTTCCACCTACAACATTATCAACCATGGTTTGGCATGGTTGTGTTAGTAGAAAAATTGATTGAGTAATTCAAGAGTATATCTATGGTGAGGACATTGAATTAGTAATGCCTTAAATCTCTCCCATATCTCATGGAATGCTTCCCCATCCATTTGAGAAAAAGTAGCAATCTTACCTTGTAATTCTGTAGTTTTAGCATGAGAGTAGAATTTACTAATGAAGTTATTATAAATTGCATCCCAAGTAGTAAGTGACCTAGTAGCCAATGACATGAACCAAGTCTTTGTTGCATCCTTCAAGGTGTAAGAAAAACATCTCATGCACAGCTGATCTTCAGTTAGACCTCGCAAAGGAAAAGTTTGAATAGTTGATGAGAATGCAAAATGTCATATTTTATTCTCCTAATACTTCATCTTTTGCACACATTTGATTCCTAAATAT
>JAYJMB010077546.1:0-22570 GCA_036873735.1 Pouteria campechiana
AGTCGCTGCATTTGATCAGATGCGACGGGGCAATTGCAGCGAAATTATGATCAAATGCAGCAAATTTTTTTGGCTGCATCTGACTAGATGTAGCGATTTTTTGATCAAATGCAGCGAAAGTAATGGCTGCATTTGACTGTTTCCCTTGTAGTGTTTATTTTTACAACCTAACAACTCACGGTGTTGAATAACAATATGGTATCAATTTAGTTTAATAATTGCCAAAATGATTTCAACCATCTAGCTTAATAATTTGTTTCTTTTAAATTCATTCTAGCATTTTATCTATTTTTAATTTCCATAAATAAATACATTTAAAATATTTTTAATTAGTTAGATTAATTATAACATATAAATTATATTACATTATTTAATTATATGACATATATTACCTGACATTTTTAAAATGGGTAATAGAGAAATTACCTGTTAAATAATGCAATAAATTATATTATATTATTTAATAATTAAATAATAAATTTTGATATAAATAGAGAACTAAACTATATAAAATTTATTTTAGTAAAATAAAAATTTAATTTTAATAAAATAAATAAATTTAGAAATGGATTTAACTATTAATCTCAATATCAACGTTTTACTATTAACATTATGACGATGGGGATTGAATTTCAATTAATGATCTTAAAAAAAAAAACATATGCTAAACTCTCACACAACATCTATCTACAATGATAATGCTTTTCAACAAGTAGTTTTAAACTCAAACTCTGTCTCGAATGTAACTAAATAAAGTATATGCATTTTAACCTTGAAACTAAACTTGTCTCCTGATAATCCTAATATCTAAGATCCTTAAATGCTAGATTTAGATTAGTACCCCCACTACAAGAGAAATCACTTTATGTAGCACCAATTTTATCTGCATTAAGTCCAAATTTTACTGCATTAACTCAAATGTAGTAAAAAAAATCGTCACTTATTGGCTACATAAGCCTTGTTGCAATTACCCAAATGTAACCATGTTTCAAATTCATTACATATAATATTTTTTTCAACAATCTGCAATAAGAAAAGGCAATCATTTTCTATGATACATATATTTATGCAACCAATATTTCGCTAAATTTAGTTTAAATGATACAAAATATTTACTTGCATATAACCCAATCATGTGTGAAAAATAAAATTAAATGCAACAAAAGGTTCATTGTATATGATATTTAATATGACATCATCACCACGTACAACAATTCCATTCATTGCATTTACCTAAATGCAACCAAAGATTTTACTATAGTTAAATATACGTCACCAATAACATGGTTGCATATACTTAAAATCATTATTTAAAAATCATAAAGGCAACCAAAATTTGATAGAATTTGTGAAAAATGCAACAATAAATTTCATTGCATTTGATACAGTTGAGTGATTTTGTATTACATTTGATAATTACAATTATAATACCTGTTCTTACATGAATAGTTGGGTAAACACCAATAGTAAAAAATATCTGGTATTATATAAAGTGCAAACCCTTAATTACACATATAATATGATAATAAGATGCCCATTAATTAGTCAAATATGGTAAATAGTTTTGGACAAGTAATAAATTGAATCTACCAAATAAAATACATATATGATAAAATAATGAAGGTTACTCACATGTCGAAGTCTCTCATAAAAAGGTAAAAAGGTTTAATAGTGACTAATTCAAGTTAAAAGCATATCATCTTCATACATATGCTCAAATATCTTCACCCTTCTCATTGTTAGACAATCCTATGTTATCATAACACGGATAAACATATGTCATATATTAAAGCATGAAATTAAGAAGTAAGAATGGCAACATTAGCATTCAGCCCATCAACATTCAAGTTGTTATAATCACCATGAAGGCAAATGCATGAATGTGGAGGACCATAGGAAGATAATGAATCATCCCCATCATATCATAGCTGATCTTGATCATCATGATCCACTAACTTTGTTGTCTATTTGCATCATTGTGATTAGTGAATTAGTGGTGGAATATTCTTATAGCTCTCCACTTTTGGTTTAACTAGATGATATAGTACCCATAACTTTTAAAGGAAGTCCTCTTGTGCCTCAGGATAAGTTTGATGAAAACAGCTCACATATTGTTCCTTGAGCTTAAGTTTAATATAACCAAATCATAAGCCTAAATCTTGGCTATGCACCAAACATGAGGTTGATATTGCTAAATGTTTCTAATTTTTGTTCTTTTATGTTTCTTTTTTCTACAAATTTGCATTGCAATACACATGTATTGGTTGTGGAATGCTGATTCCAAGTATAGCTTGGCTATCTTGGTTAGGGTGATGTAGTTATCACGATCCACTAGATGGTGGTGCCAAGATTAGATATGGGTGCTCCATGTTCATTGCTGCTTAGGCTATCAGTTGAGAGGCATGGGATGCAAATGGATGGGATGAACAACCAATCCACACCTTGATTCATAGGGCATTAATATTTACATTAATATTTCTTAATGTCACAATCTTTATATTTCTTAATGTCAAATCAATATTTATATTTATATTTATTTAGTATTATTTATTTAGTAAAGGAATAAATATTAAAAATTAGATAGAAATTTTAGGCTGGACCAGATGTAGCGAAAATGAAGTGATTGCATTTAGGGGACGGCCGCATGTAGCGAAAATAAAGTGGCTGCGTTTTGGGTGGGGGTTGGTGGAAGGAAAAAGAAAACAGCCCACCCGCTCACCCGACTTCCAGCCCACGCCCCATTCTCAAACCCGTCTTCCTAAACCCATGCCCCATTCCCCTTCCCGCACTTCCCTGCTCGTCTCCCTCCAGTAGCCAGCGACCGACTGCCATCGTTTGCCACTACCACAAGAAACCCCTCCCTACTCCTGCTGTCGATGACCGACTGCCATCGCTACTTGCCCTCTCCAAAGAAGAGATTCGCTTCCCCGTCTCCTTCTACGGATGGTCGCTGTCCATCTTCGATCGATATTTCCTCTTATTTACTAGCAAGATTCCGATTCCGGCAACCCAAACCCACCCATCTCCTCTCCTGACGGCAATCGAAACCCATTTCTCTCTCTTGCTAACGGCTGCAGCCAACCCAAATTGCTAACGGCTGCAGCCAACCCAAATTGTTCCATCCTTTGCTGCCGACCAATAGAAGTTCACTCAAACCCATTTTTGGAAGCTGCGGATGCTGCGAACCCCAACCGTAGTAACTGTTGCTCACAACGCTGCTACACCCTGACCGAAGCTGTACCCTGAAGACATGATCGGCAACAGCTTAACTACCGGCCTGCTGCCAACCCCTATTACGACATTGCCAACCTGTTCCACGTTTTCTTTCTTTTCGATGCAAGTACTGATTTTTTCCCTTTCACTGAATTTTTTATTAAGCTTATGCAGGTTTCTTCTAGGAATATTAATTTCATCATCGTGATAGGCAGAGGAAGAAGAAGAAAGGTGGTGGAGAAGATAGAAAGATGGAAGCCAAGCCGGGCAGCACATCTTCTGGGGCATCTGCAAATGATGTGGGAGAAGAACTCAAAAAACTTTGAAGGCCGCTGCCACTTAACTCAGGGTTTGAGCTTCCATCATTCCCCTTTGGCTCGTTTTCCTTTGACTGCATTTTGTAGATAATGTTGTTATTGTCCAGAGAAATTATTTCGTTATGCATTCAAATGCTACAGATCATAGAGGATTTAATAAAGATAAATGTATGGTTGGTGGATTTAAGATTAGTTAATCCTCTGCTGAACAGTCATATGTTGGCATATGGCTTCTTATTTTTAAGCATTCGTTTTGAACTCGTTACAAAATTTTCATTCTTCATAAGCAATCATATTTCTCTAAGAAAGTGTCCCAGACAAGGTTTGCCTGCTCGTCCATTTGAATTGGGACTTTCATAAATCAACTTGGTTGCTTTTCCCCTGCCAAGTCAAAACTAGAATAGATTCATGACTAGTGAAGTTGTGATTTGTACAGGACATTTTTTGTTTTTTTGGTTGTCTTGACTCTTGACAGAAGTCAGTTTCATGAGTCTGTGAGTCACCAAAATGAAATGAGTTATGCAGTCTAAAGGATTAGATTTTTGCTAGTACAAATCACACATCCCCATTAACCATTTGGAGCATTGTTGATTTTCATGTTCATTAGACAACTTGCGGAAGTAAATTTGGTTAATAACTTACAAAAATTATTTGCAGAATATTGAATAGCTATTGCCTCACTGGAGTTCTTGTACAATGATGCTGCAACCGGTGTTGTCCCTCTCTGCAACAGATGGCATGGCGTTGGTGTTGACCATCCATAGTTTACTTCAATATGGTAGTGAAACATCACTTCCAAAATTATAATTTATTAAATATTTTTGACAGTAATTTAATAATATCACACTCAAAGTTATTTAATTAGATAAAAGAAAATCTATGTTTCATGCAAGTCAAAAATGTTTTAGGTGAAGTGAGTGAAGTCTGGTTGCACACACTGGTTACACATAGGAAGAATACATTTTTGGACTGAGTGAAGCCTGGATCCCAATTTTGCCTACATTGGCTATAACTATGAAAAGGTACTTGGCCTATTCCATTGGACATCTGCATATGTTTATGGTTTTTCACTTGTTTTTCGTGCAGGCTAATTCATGTTATCATGTTCTGGGAAGTAAAATCTTGCCAGTCTTTCATTTGTCTAGCAGGATTTTGTTACTGTAAAGGAAGGTTATACAACGACAACAAGGAAATAAAGTGACAAGGAAGATGCGGTGATTTTAGATTCAAGCTAACAATCTGGTCCTGTATGGGCTAGATGGAGGAACACCAACAAAATTATGTTGACAAGAACCAAATGATAGAAATTCACAAGCTGATGCTTTAATGGATTCTTAGCTTTGATGACTCCATTTGAAACCTAAGGTTCATGAGATTTTGCTTCAAGTGTTCATTTTAATTGTCTAACACTTGATTTCTAGGGCATTTTACAAGTATGATGGAAATTCTAAGATGAACTCATGCTTGGGTTGAGATGAGTTACTTGGAGTTGATGTGTCGGATTGTCAAGTTTTGTCATTCTTTAGTTGCTCGGGTTTCCTCGTTTCTTGATCAAGCTTTTCAAAGGGTTAATCAACATTTTAAATGCTAATTTTTCTCTTGTTTATTTTTTTTCTTGGGCATGATGGTGCTACCCAGTTACTGAAGTGAGTATAAAAGCGTGACAGTTTTTCTGAATACCATGTTAGATTCCATTTGGAATTTTGGATGCAGCGATGGATTCAATTGCACGAGGTCATTTTAATACATTAGATTGAAAATTTTTGAAATCTATTTTTTAATATTTAAAATCATTAGTCTTCAGTGGCAGTTACATTTTTCACTTTAACTTTTTGTATCCTTGAATATAAAGGAAGCTCACCCACATGTCACCGCCATGCTGCTTCACTCTTCCAATATCTAAGTTGTTTATCTGGTGGGTGGTGGGTGTGGCCACATACGATACTCTAGTTCTCTCATGAACTGTGGCAACCTTTGATTTCATAGACTAGATTCCTGGGCAAGAAATCGTACTTGTAAGACCTGATTAATGTTTTGAATATTGTCCTTATATGCGTTGCCTAATTCATAGTTGGCATGTAAGTTAGCTTATGTGGGAATATATGCTTGAGAAAGCTCTAATATGGTCCCTGGGAAAATTATTATTCCTCATTAGGTCAGTTTTCTCATGCAATTGCATACTAGAAGTTAAATGGATGATTAAATTAGTGTAAGACAATGATAGAGTTGTTTCTGATTGCTGACAACATAAATTTTTTAGTTTATCTTATAAATTTTCGTTCCTTCCATGTTGTGCTACTTTCCTTTTTCCCTTGTATAACTAAACCTTTTATTGACTGCAGGATTCTTATTTCTTTCATAAATTTGCTATTCATCAAGTCTAACTGCAAGAAATAAAGGAAAGATTATGGAAGAGGCTGTTATCTCAGTGTCTCCTAAGAGGATTAAGTTTAGAAAGAATTCCACCGGGATAACAATCGTGAAATCTCCATTATCCTCTTCAAACAGTGAGCAAAAGCCTATTCCTTCTTATTGGATTAAGCTAGAAGGTGCTGTTCAAAGAAGGAATTCAAGAGGGATGACAATCATAAGATCTTCACTATCCTCTTCAAACAGTGAGCAAAAGCTTCTTCCTCATCATCTGAGAGCTTCTACAAGCTCATGCCATGATTTTTGTAGACACCAAGTTGGACTCTTAACTTGAAATGGAGATCATGGACACTGACTGGCTATATAAAAATGATGGACTCTTAACTTGAATTGGATACTATTTTCCTTTTGTAACCATATTGAGAGGCCTCAAATTGTGAGTGACCCTCATTATTATATTCATCTTTGTATTTTATTTTAGTAGATGTCAAATAAAACTGTTTACCATATTTGTTTAATTATCATATGATATGCTTAATTGTTGATTTGCACTTCACATGATGTATCTTAATTTTTGGTTGTTGGCATTTATATAATTATTATAGCAGGAATAAATATCATAATTATATAATTATTATAGCAGGAATAGGTATCATAATTGAATAATTATTACAGCAGGAACATGTATTATAATTGCATCATTATTACAGTAGAAACAGGTATCATAATTGCTGCGTTTAGGTAGATGTAGCAAAATTTTTAGTGTTTGTGTTGAGGCAGATGCAGCAAAATTTTCAGTGGCTACGCTTAGGCAGATGAAGTGAATTTTTCAGTGCTACATTTAGGCGGATGCAACAAAATTTCCACTGGCTACATTTAGGTAGATGCAGGAAAATTTTCAGTGGCTGCGTTTAGGCAGATGCAGTGAAATTTCAATGGATGCGTTTAGGCAGACACAACAAAATTTTGAGTGGCTGCGTTTAGGTAGATGCAGCAAAATTTTCAGTTGCTACGTTTAGGCAGATGCAGTGAAATTTGCAGTGACTGCATTTAGGCAGATGCGACAAAATTTCCAGTGGCTGCGTTTAGTCAGATGCAGCGAAATTTTCAGTGGCTACATTGAAGCAGATGCAGTGAATTGAAGTGACTGCATTTGACTAGATATGACAAGGCAGATGCAGCCAACTAGCAACGAATTTTTTTTGCCTGCATCTAACTAGATGCAGCGAAATTTTGATCAAATGAAATAAAATTAGTGGTTGCATTTGACTATTTCCCTTATATAGTGATTGAATGACTGTCACAAGTATGAGAGACAATAAGGAGGGAAAATGGGCGAATGAAACGGAGGGAAAATGGGCAGACAGAACACTAACGCTGGCAACTTATCATTCTTTTAATAGTTTTGAATCTTCTAACTTTTAACTAATAGAGATTTTGATGGTTATCCTTTTATGAATTAGCAAGATAATTATCTATGTTGTCAAACTACAAAAAAATCATTAGAAATAATTTGTTTATCAAATTAAAAGGAAATTGAATAATAAGGAATGAGTAGAAAAGAAAAAATATCTTCTAAATTTAAATGTAATTAAATTTTAAATAAATCATCAATTTAGAATTTCTTAATATGAATAATAGATGAAAAAGATGAAAAATAAACCTAAGATTTTCTGAATAAATACGAAATTAAGACGAAAACTTAATTCAAGATTTTTGTTTACTTTGATAGGTAGAGAATTAGTAGTAGTTTTTAATCTTTGTTTCTCTAAATTGAATAATATAAAAAATTAAAAATATAAACTTAGAACCAAGGTTAACAAAATTAAATAGTATAAAAAGATAAATTATGATATAAAAAAGATTATAATTATCTCACATTTTCTTTTCTCTTATTTCTAGGTTATGTTTTTTTATTAATAAATTTAATAAAGATTCTTAAAATTTGAGTGAGCAATTGCCCAACATCACATGTCAAGGATGATTTGAAGAGCTTGTGTTTACTTTGAACCTCTCCTAAAATTTAAATTCTCTATTATGATTCACATGCAAATAATACTTGAAAAAAGATCATACATGTTTGGATAAATTCTTCATTAATACATAAATGTAGCTATATTTTAAAGTAGAGGAGTTGATTGTTGAGACATCTATGAAATTGCCATCAAAAAGGCAAACCTATCTAATACTAATAAGTTAGTTAGTACATATATTACTTTATTTATATTTAAATGTTACTTAACTCTTCATTTTTATAACACTTTTTTTTTATATATATTTTGCTGTGCTATTCAGGCATAATGATCTTTAAATTACTATTTTAGTCTCATTGTCTCCAATCCTCAAATTTATCTCTATTTTTATATAATTGATATATAATTTGTTCTCTGTTTAGTATAAAAAACTAAAAAAAAATATCAAGTATTATTATGAAGTGCTTATTGTTACCTTGACTTCTCTAGAATATTAAATTTTATATTATACTTCATAATCCACATAAATAATATTTTACTAAAATATAAATTAGATGAATTTGTTATTATATTAGTGTTTCTTAATTTTTCATTTTTATATTACTTTATTTCAACTACAAAATTTTAAATGTTATTTTAAATATTATTATTTATTTCATTCATAAAAGCTTAATGAAATGGTAAAATGGTTCAAAAAAGTAAAAATCTCATGAAAATATATTTATTATTTCAATTATTTTGTAATTTTTAGGAATCATATGATATTACATATAATCTAATTCATTAAATATATATTTTATTATGAAATAAATGATAAATACATACTTGACCAAATAAAAGTAGTTCAATTGATATTTTAAAAATAAACCTTTAACTTTTACCTTTTTTCTATCTTGTATAGCACACCATATATTTTATATGGATGATTTTCATAAGAAATAAATAAATAAAATTTTAATTTATTTAAATTTGATTAATACTAAAAATATATATGATTGTCCCTTTTCTAAGATCATATAATTAATTTGTAATCATATCTAGGAGTGTAAGCCACTTATTAACTCTAAAAAGCATAATAAAATATTCATTTTTATACATACATGCATAACAAAACTTGCTTAAATATATTGTTATATGCTGCAATATAGTGGCGATATATAATATTACTTTCACCCAAATTATGCAATATTTAATGTAGTCATAATATGCACTACATATAAATATAATATTTAATGCTGTCATATTGTCTGCATATAATATTTATATGTAGCATACATTATGGCTACATTAAATATTATATGTAACCCTCATGGGCTACAAGTAATAATATATTAGATTCAACAAACCTTTTAGCTACATATAATCTTATAGCTACATATAATTCCACATAATATTATATGCCAATATTAATTTTAGCAACTTTTTTGGCTGCATATATTAATATATGTAGCGACATATATTATTACATGTAGTAATATTTTTAGCTGCTAACCAAATATGGCTACATATATTATTCAAATATAAGGAAATTTGGCTACACTTAATATTATTTATACATATTTTTCTTAATTCACATAATATTAAGATATATGTAGTGAATGAATTGTAACATATAAAATTATACACAACAACTGAATATTGGCTACATGTAACATTAAATGCAACACAAAAAGGTTGCATATACTCATTTAATGTAGCGAAAGTTGGCTATAAATAACATTATATGCAACAAAGAGAATTCTGTTGTATATAATATAATATGCAACCAAAGTTTACTGCATTTATTGGAAATTGTGTTATTTATAATATTATATGGCAGCATATATTATTATATGCAACCAACATTAGCTGTATTTAATGTTATACACAACAAAATCAAAATTGGTTGCATAAAAGTAGCTATATAAAGTAATTTCTGTTGTAGTGCTCCTCTTGCCTAAGTGTGGATCTAAACTACCATCTCTAAGTTCTAATATTATTTCATATGACCATTTGCCTAGCGATGGCCCACTTTAGTAATATTAGCCAAATAATAGCCCTCTTTTTCCTATACAATAATTTCACTAGTCTATAAATAATTTTAATTTATCAATTAGGTTGCCTGTTTTAGTTTATTAGTAATTTTAATCTAGTTTCTAGATCATCTTCTTGGATAATTAAACATATTTCCTCAAAGTCAATTGCTAAGCTTCGATATAATTTGATAAAAAAAGCTCAAATTGTCTATTTAAGACCTAAAAATCATTTTAATCTATCCTTAGTTTGAATCATATCAATAGATTGAATGAGATAAGCTCATCATGGGCATGATGATTTAAAAATAAACTCAATATTAGAAGGAAGAGTCTCCCCTTTAGACGTGCCAAAATTTTGTACCTTTGGAAAAAACCATCAGTGTTCTTTATCTTTAAATATAATTTAATAGAAGAGTAATTCATTATTTTCAATTATAAATGTGTTATCCAAGAATTATATTGATTGGTTGGGAGTTCTTTGATGATTGTAGGGACATAATTGCATATAAACTATGATATGCGCTTACAATGTTATTCTAATGTATTTCAAATAAATAAGAGACATTTACCTCATTATTAAATGCTATGCTAACTCAACTAATGATTACAATATTTTAAGAATTATCATTTTAAGAAAAATGCAAAGAGTTGTTCTTCATCAAAAATACCTATCTTGCATTAACATTTTCTTCTAATAGGAATCAAGGGTGACTTGACAAGGATATATATAAGGGCAATATTGTATGAAATAAGTAAGCACTTAATTTCTCAAGACTTGGAAAAAAATTTCTTCTATCTTCATTCTCTTTTTATTTATTTATTTATTTTTATTATTGGGTTAGGATATTCTTTAATAGGAGAATTCCTAATAAAGGTATCAAAGTATAAATTCAAGCTTCCATTACAAATAACTCAAACGGGAGCAATAGCTAGGATCGAGATTACATTATTGAGGTTTCAGTGATGAGATTAGAGTCTGTTTTGAGGATTACATATTTATTTGATCATTCTAAGTTACTAATCATGATCATCTGACAGGAGAAAGATTTGGTTGCAATAGTAGTGATTGGCTAGTAATCAACTTAGCATTTGTTGAATGTAAAAAGTTTGAAGAGTGAAATACGATTTGATCTTATATCTGATCTCTTGAAGTAAAATCCCATCAAATTCAAGTATTGAGCTATTTGAAACATAATAAGAGTGAGGGCTGAGATAGCTACATAACTATTGAGCTATTTCAAAATGTAACTAAAGAAGGATGGAAGAATTCTACTTCTTATTAAATTCTTGAACATCCATTTCTAGAAATTTGAACATATAAGTTGGCTTTACCAAGGAGATTAACATCAACGTATCTATCAATTAGAATCAATATTTGATTGTTACTGGTCAAGTTGAGTAAACAATTATTATTAACTTCTAACCTTTAATTGTTTGAGTTTTTATTTGATTAGAACTATGTATGGAGTAACTAAGATATGTATATGTTGAACCTAAGGGTTTGGTTTTGATAATTAATAAAACTTATTAATGACTTGAATTAAGCTAATGATATTTTTGCTAAGATTTCGTAATTCAGAGGAGGCTTTAGGGGAAGAAAGGAAGCTTAAGAAGATGCATTTCAAACTTTAGAGGAGACTTCAAAAGTTCTGAAGGTCACAACTGATATGGTAGCCACCTGTGGTGTCACCTGCAGGTCACAACTAGTATGTCAGCTGCCTTCGGTGTCGCCTGTTAGGCTCCAGGGAGATGCATTCTTAATAGACTGCAGTGGCCAGTACAACAACCACCTGTAGTATCGCTTAAGGCATAGCCAATTGGTGTAGCCACCTATGATGCACCTGTTGCTCCAATGGTTGTAAATCTATGTGGCGCTACAACAATTATCCTGCAATGGTCTTCTTCCAAACAGTCTAAAACCTCTTCAGAAAATATAAATAAACAATCTATTGAAGAGAAACACGATGCTTGAGGGTTCCAAGTGCTAATCACGAATCAACAACAAGTAACCCATTCAAAATTTTAAGTGTATTCGCTCCAAGGTGATGCCAAGATCAAGGGGCTTCAAGGCAACATCATTCCCATCTCAAGAGAGTTCGAATCACTGTAATGTGCTTAATGTTTTATCTTTTATAGTTGAGCTTTAATTATGTGTACATCTTATCCTAGTTGGAGACATTTCCTTGTATACATTTGTATTGATAAAAGGGAGGTTTTGGTTAGCTATGGAGACCAGGTTGTATGAGTTTGTTGGTGAGCTCAAAGGAAAACCAACATTGTGGAATTTCTGGTTAGCTCTGGAAACCCGTGTTTATGAGTTTCTAGTTAGCTTGGTAAAACTAAGTTGGAAGAGTTCTTGGTTAGCTCAAGAAACCAAGAGAGGTATGATTCTACATGGGTATAGTAGAACCCAAGGTTAGGAAAACTTTAGAGAGTAGAGTAGGTGCCAAGGGGACTCGAACCACGATAATCCTTGTGTTCTTATTGTCTATATGCTTGTGTGCTTCTAATGCATTCTATTTTCTGCACTTGCACATCCCATTTGTTTTCCCCATATCTCTAGGATTCTTACTTTGCCATACAACGTGCATATTAGTGCATTTTGGGGCTAATAGTATAATGTTTTTTCTATCATGAATGTGTGTTAGTTATGGTTAAGCAAGGTTTTATGTGACCAAAATTGGGAAACCTACATAGCTGAATTCAACCAATGCATTCAATTGATGAAACACCCACAATCTATTCATGAAATTGATTTTCAATGAGAAGCTATATAGGTAATAAACTCAAGTAGCAAGTTACCTCAAAATTCATCAAAACTATGTGTTCTTAATTTTTCTAAGGAAGCTCGTAACAAGATTTTACAACTTTTAGAAGAATGTCATCAAGAAGTTTGAAACATTTAACAACATCTTTAGAAATCTTTAAAAGCTCATTAATGTTGGAGCAACCATTGTGGCTCCACATCAGCCTTCATGTCTAAACTTGCATGCTTTGTTTCCAAAGCTAAGATGACCACAAGGATAAGTGCAATGGATCTAAGACAAAGCACAATAATAGAAATTGATGGTGAGATAACCAACTTGAAAAGTCAAAAACAGGGTCTTGAACTCTTGAAGATAGCTAATTACTAAAGTTGGTTATATTAGCAAGGTTGTCATTACCATGAATGTTCTTTTCTTAGAATTTTATGATGCTAGGGATAATTGGAAGCTTTACTCTAAACTAACTACTGAGATTGGGCATCATGTACATAATTTTTGGACTGATTTGCTTAATACCAATCCAAAGTGTGTTGCAAAAACAATCAAAGAGAAGGCTTGCTGCAATGTGATGTGTAGCCATCAAAGTGGTGTAATAGAGATGCCTTCTATTTAACATACTATCTTAAAATAATCTTGATTTTGATTATGAACATTCTTAACCAAATATGTTTTGATGATGAGCAAAGACATGAGTGAAGCACTAAGGTACTAGCAATTCATTCTCAAGCATTTTACAGAAATGTTTACAATCTTAACTTGAGAATAATCTTCATAATGATCAAAGGAAGAAACCAAGTAAATGCTCATGAACATTAAGTATATAAATTACATATATACTTAAAATAAGAAAACAAAAAGTTTAAAGTCTTCATAAGCATTATGGTATGAAAGATTGTGGATAGGAGTTATCTCTCTAGTAGTTTGAAGAGAGCATTCTTTTAAAGAACTCTCTTTGTTGTTGCATTACCTCATGAGATTATTTGATTGCAATAACTATTCCAGAAGCATTTCTATTTTGGAGGTTAGCATGGTGTTTCAAGAATTACCTTAATTAGATACAAGAAATGAATTGTCTCCTAATGAAGGATTGATTGGAGGAAGATTTATGTTACTAGGATGTCTATTCATCATAAAATCAACAAATGTTCCCATAGATAACCCTAATGTTTGGCTTTCACCAAAACTATTGTTAGAGAATCCTGCCTAGAGATCTTATAAGATAGAGAAGAGAGTTAGAGGGTGCCGAAGGTGGTCCCGGTATGAATACTTTGACACTCAATTTAGTGATAGGATCATGAGAGAGAGATGAAAAAGATTGAGAGTTTATGTCTATAGAGTGTACATACTTATGTTTTTATAGTTGTGCTTTGGTTGCCACGATCTAGGATGATGAGGTTCCTAATTAAAGAAGTCTTTCTGGTGATTAAACATCCTCTTATTCTATTAGGATTTTTCCCTTGGGTGATACCACCTGCAGGCATATGTGACGCCCCAAAATTTTGCGGTAAGTGAATTTCCTTGAGTATGTGTTTTAGATCAATTGTGCTTATGAATCTAATGGGATTTGGAAAGAATTATGCTTACAAATTATGGATTGTATTAAGGTTGCATTGGTTCTTGCAATAGAATGGCTAAACAGTGTTGCAGAGGTATTGCACGTGCATGGCTTACCATGCACTGCTAGACTACCTAGTAGAAGCCAGTTAAAATACTCCACTAGCCTCAATTCAACCACAAAATTCGTTGCTTCCTTCTCCTCTCCCATGCCCAATTGATCTAGCCCCTTTTCTCCATCAATTCCACCCAAATTTGTGAGGGAAATCGTAGTAAATGTGTTGTGCTGTCATCCTAAGTCATTACTGAGTGGGGAATCTATTTCTTAAGCAAAGAAGAAAGTTGGAAAATCTTCCAAAAGAAGTCTTTTTGCATCTGATGTAAGCAATTTAGAAGCTTGGAGTGGAGATGGACCAGGCATCATAGTGGTAAGCATTTCTTGAACCAATTTGTGAATTTTGTTTAAAAAGGGTTATTCTGAAATTTATGAGGCTAGGGTTTGGATTTGGGTAAATGATTATGTTAATCTCATGGGGGAATTGAGTAGGGCATGTGGTAAGGATGATAATTATGGAAGTTATACATGTAAAATCCATGACAGCTAATCTGATTATCCGTGGGTAGTGTATGTGAAGGGTTGAATGAAGATTTAGGGAGTTTAGGGCATGATGGCTTAGTAGGAAGGTTAATTCTTATATTAATCATATGAAACTTTGAGTATATGATGATAGAATTGATTTACAATAGTTACACTTTGTTAGAAAGTAATGATTTGAATAGTACACATTAAGTGTTTGATAAAATGACACTATGAAACATATATCATGTGTTCGATGAAAGGATACTAAGAAAAGCTCAGAGTAATTGAATGACTTTACCCTAATTCTAATGGTCCATTAATTTGGTATTAACTATGGTATTATATGTAAAAGGGATTAAGTGTATATTTCATTAGGACTAAGAGTATATTTCATTGAGAATAGATGAAATGCAATTAGTCTATTACATAGAGTTAGAATTCCCACTTAAACATGAGCAAACTCAAAAGGATGTGTGTTATATGTGTAGGGTCTATTGAATCTTGAATTGGGAGCTAAATAGTTGAATTGAAGGAAAGAGGGTGAAGAATTTATCTCCATAAGGTAAGCAGGTTTCGTATACGATATACATGATTTATGGAATTAAATGGAATAGAGTATATTCCATGATGAGTGAGAGATAAAGTGTACCCCATATTTTTATATACGAGCACCATGTTTTCATGGGCATTTACTTCATAGGATTATGTTTTGGAATAATGAATTTGAAGTATTCTGTATACTTGCCTTATAAAGTTCATCTAGCCTTATATTCACTTGATTGTGTTATCATTGCATGTTCTTTCATTGTGAGGCATAAATCACAATGGGTATTAGTGCATTATTTGAGATGAAATGTAGTTGAGGAAACTACAAATGACTAGTTAAAGAAAGATTCAAAAAGAGGAAACATAGCAAAGTGAAATAAAAGCTAGAAATAGGGCAAGTAGAGCAAGTAGCCTAATGGGAGCCGTGGCACCACCCCATGACTTGCTACCCGCGATGACTAGAAATTTTGGCATCGTGGTGCTGGATCGCTAAATTGTAAATTTTTTTATTTAATGCAAAAGTTGTCATAATTAGTGGATTTCTTAATTAATTATCATGATATTGTTTTGACATCTTAAAGAGGGAAATGAGTGTATTATAATGGTCATGGTGCCTTGATGGCACAAATTGAGCATGGTTATGTATATGCTTGGTTGGCATAAATGCCTAGATGACATGAAAATAATAATGATATGACATCGGGAAGGTGTGGATATATTATGCCTTGGCAGCATACATATAACATTAATTTAGTAAGGCAAGGAATGCCTAGATAACAAGTTGTGATACCTATGAGACGAAATAACATACTATATGACATGACATATAATGTGTGGCAATGATGCCTTGTTACCAACCAGTATGATATGTTTGAATCCTCAGATGATGTGAATGGAGAACCTGGAATCCTTATGCAGTAATGAGGGTGGGATACCATAGAGGACAGTGGTGGAGCTATCGTGGACTTGACAGGCTTCATAGTCTAGGTTACAGGGAGGGACCGATTGCACATCGAAGAGGAAAAAAATTGATATTGATATTATAATAACTCTGAGATAGAGTTGGCCATGGCATGATATGATAATGATGAATATGTATGAATGAGAATGGCTTGGGCATAAGGCAGCGTATGAGTTTTATCCTCGATAGTGAGTGGGTTATGAGACTGTTTATAAGCCTTGATTATGTGTGTTGATGCATCCAAGACATTGAGATGAGGTTGCATAGTCACGCATTGTCACCTGCCATAAAATTACATATGTTTTGGATTTGAGCATGATCTTTTAGATATATATATATATATGTATATATATATTTATTACTATTTTCTATTTTACCTATTTGTTGAATTACCCGGACTCACCCTGTTTTACAAATGATTTTTAGCTAACAAGTCCGAAGATGGAGCCCAACATGGGGTTGGGGCTCATGACCGGAATAGGCTGTAATCATCATGCTAGCATGAAAATTTTGGATGTAAATGGTCCTTGTTGACATGTGATGTAATATATAAGTTATAAATTTAAAAGCTTCAAACTTTACATGTATTGGGCATGTATAACATAAGTATACTGACATATATCATGATAGTGAAATGTGTGGATTCATATTAGTATTACCATTTGTCATCACAGTGCGACTTGTGATCATGGGTGATGTGTGGGTGTAATTTATTGTGTAGAATGATGTTGATACATGTATGAGATTATATGGAAATGATTGTATGGTACGAAAATCAAAAATTTAGGGGAGATTCTGCTTGAAGCTTCCTCTAAATTGAAATCTAGTAGAGTCCTAAGAGTAGGGCATTACAATAGAATTGTATGGAGCCATGTCATAATGTGAATAGGTTTTTTATCTAAGTTGGGGTCTGACATGGTGGACTTGCTAGTTGTGAAGTTTATCCTATGTTATAGTTCCTTAACACTATATAAAGATGATATTATAAGGAGTGAGTAGGCATTTGGTTTATCAAAACTTAAATGATTTTCTTTTTCCTTTAGTAGTTCATTGGTTAGGATATCCTTCAATAGGAGGATACCTAACACTTCTCCCATTTTTAACAAGTACGTCCATATCACTTATTACGAGATTTCTTTATCATTTCATAAAATGATCTAAAGCATCATATATCATTTTAATATTATTTAGAAATTATTAATATGAAATTTTTGATTAGAAAATCCTCAAAAATATATCAATTTGATATTATTTTACATTAACTAAATATTTGATTTTGATTATTGATTAGGTCTATATAATATTTATGACAATTTTATTAAAAGGAATATCATTAAGTAGTAGTTTTCTACTTTACATGTAGATGATTATTGGATGCATCATTAATGCACAAATTAATATTTTATATACAATTGCAACTAAGTTTTTCATTTATTTATTACAAATTGACATAAAATAGACATTCTTATAAGATCTTTGAGTATTCTCTAATTAAAATTTTAATATTAAAATGGCATCTAACAGTTCAAATCATTCTACAAAATAATCACATCAATAATATAGTAAGATGTATGAGATATAACATAAGGAATACGTATGTTAATTATTATTGAGTGTTCTCTCTAATCATCTCATTGGGTTATATAACTAAGTATAGTAATGGGTTGTCACATATTTGTAGCTTTTTCAGGGTTGTAGGCTAACTCATGTCAACATGTTCGCTAGAATCACCACTTGCCAGATGGTTGGTTTTCTCCTCAACAGATCATGCGCTTTTATATTTCTGGTATCAATACCATGTGTACCCAACACTACTCCCCCTCTTAAGTATTCTTACTAATTGAGACATCACATGATCTAATCTAAGCGATAGAGGTTGATGTGAGAAAAATGCATGCAAATAATCATTTAAGAAACTTATCAGTTAATAAACTTAAAAAGGGATAAACATTTGGTAAATATTCTGCAATTTGTTGCATGCTTGAGGTTTGATAAAGGGAGGGAGAATGTTAAACTAAGGGAGATCTAGCAATGGAGGCCATGGATGTGTGACAAGAGACACATCTCCAAGGGAACTGTGACCACTATGCAAGGAGGTGCTAAGTCTAAAAACCATAAACTGGAGGTAGAAGAGTAAGAGCAACAACAGGCAATGGTGTATGCCAAAGAATCTACCCTTTTGGAGTTGAATTGAATACGATTGGAAAGAGGTTTTTGTTAGCTCTATCCATTTAGTTTTGATGATAACAAAACTTGACTAATGGAGCTAATGAAAGTTTGTCAAGATTTCAAAGTACAGGGACAACTTCAAAAAGAATTTTCAGAGCAAACTTGTAGAAGATATGATGATTTCAGAAATTACAAGATACATTTTAGAAAGTGATCTAGAAGAAGAAAGTATTCAAACTACAAAGGATGCAAGAAGTTTCAGAAGTTTTAGAGTTACAAAGGAGGCATTCAAAATTCAAAGGAAATCTTTAGAGGCAAGAGTCCAAGCCTTTAGAGAAACTTCAGAATTTGGATGCCAAAGTGTTAGAAGGAATATTCAAGCTTCAAACTTTAGAATTTGCATTTAGAAACTCCAGAGGAAGCCAAAGGGATGTAATCAGATTCAAAAGAAGTTTCAGAGTTTCAGAGGAATGTATTTTGGGTAACTTCAAGGTTGCTTCAAAAGCTTCAAAGGTTCTTCAAATGAGAGACAAAAAGTTGCATCTCAATTCTAGAGCAGATAAAAAAAAGGACTTTTCGCAATATGAAGATAATGTTGATTAACAACCTTCAGAAGTTCTAGTATAATGGTTCCGAGGTTTAAAGTGTTTTACAAGTTTACTAGAAATTTTATAAGAAGGGTTCATGCCTTCAGAGGAAATTTACAAAAGATGTTAGAACTCCCAAAGTTGCAAGGTATGAGTTCAGAATTCAGATACAAATGAAGCAAGTTAAGATCATGGGAAGTCTTCAGAAGATCTTCAGAACTTGTCCAAAGGTGCCTTAGAGTATGAATGATGGTCGTTGGTATATTAGCATTTAGAAGGAATACTCTGAGCATGAAGGACTAACTTTAGAAGCTTTGAGATTTGACTTCAGAGGCTATAAAGAATGAAGGAAGCATTACATCCAGGTTTCGACACTTCAAATGTTATGAAACTCAGCATCAGAAGCTCTAAAGCAGGCTTATGAGGTATATAGAAGAAGCCAGATCAAAACATTCTAGAAAAGCTCAATATTGCAAAGTTTAGATGCTTAAGACATTCTAAAACTCAGCTTCAGGAGCTTTGAAGCATGCTTATAAGACACTACAGAAGACATTAGTTTAAAGGAGTTCAAAATTGCAAAGCCTTGACCTTTAGAGGTTCTAAAATCTCATTTCAGACCTTCTGAATCAACGGTGACTCCAAGCATTACTGACAAAGCACTACTTTGAAGAATTATGAAGGAATGCAAATTGCAAAGCTTTGATGGAGCACTACATTAAGGGTTTCACCTCTTTAGTGGTTCTAAATTTTTACTTTAGAAGCTCTGAAATGATCATGAGTCTCAACGGTCGAAAATTTAAACGTTTTGCTTGCATTTAATGTGTGCCACATACTCCAATAGCTAGAATTTGAATGCGAATATAAAAGGAGTTAAATTGGGTCATTCAAACAACTGTGGCAAGAAATAACTGAGATCTCATCTTCATTTACTCGAAATAACCTCGAAAGCCTTCAAGTCCAAAACCTTCAACTACTCTTTAAAGGCTCTTAACAAATTTCTAGGAAGAAAATCTCATTGCACTCAAAGTTGTTTAAGTCTTCCCCTATAGCATCAAAGAAACACTTTATATAAGTGCAAAATTATTCTTTTCTTATTTTTGTTATTCCCTTGACTTGGTGTTGGAGGCCAAACTCAAGAAGAGCAACAACGACTGTCGAAGTTGTTGAATCAAATCTCTTTATTAGGCTTGATTTTGATGATGAACATATCTAACCAGCCAAGTTTTGATGATGAGCGAAAGCACGTGAGTGAAAGTCTAAGGTACTAATAGTTATGGTTCCCAGTATTTTAGTAAAAAGGTATAAATCATATTTTAGGAAATTAACTTCAGTCAAAGTGGACAACACAAAACGTAGATCTTATCAAAGACAAAGATCCACATGCATCACATCTATAAAGGAAGAAAGCATAAATGCTCAAATAAAAAAGAATGACACTAAAACTTTGAAAAGAACTTTAGATGAAATTAAATAAAACTGAGCTCCTGAAGATCAAAACCAATAAATGAAGAAACTCAGTGAGTTTGAAGAATGTCAATTGATGACATATCATTTAGGATGCTTCAGATAAAAATTCTAGGACAAACTTTTAGTTGAGGACATGTCTAGCATCAATCAAGCTCAAAAGATACTTTGGACACACTCAAGGATGTTGCCAACATCAATCAAATGGACACCAAGGTTAGGACATAATCTGGATCCAAGCTAAGGTTTGACCATTGTAAAAGCAAAGGCTTGTACATCATTAACAAAGAAAAAAAGGTTGCAAATGGCATGATCAACTCAAACATGCAATCCAAAATCAAACACTGATATAGTTAGAAATTGAGATGTTAGAACTCCAAGTCTAGAAATTCAAAGTGCCAAAGACTTAGACTTTAGCATCATAAGCAAAGCCTGAATTCATTAGTTTAGTCACAGAGACTAAAAGTTAGACATGGCCATCTCATCTCCGGACATAGCCAAAGTTTAATTGTGCAAACAAGGGAACTCACACTAGTCCAAGTTAGAAATTATAATTCCAAACATGGCGATTCACTTTAAGACATGACCAAATATCATACTGCAAGCTAAACAATTCATCCAAGTCTGAAATAATAATTTTATACATGGCCACTCAAATCCAGACATGGCAAATCATTTTCAGACAGAAGAAAAAAGTCAGTTGCAAGGCAAGCATCAGTCCAAGTCTGAAAATTTAATTCTGGACATGACTATTCAAACCCAGACATGATAGTTCATTTTAAGACATGGGTAAAGCAGTCAGTTTAAAGCTATATGAGTTAAATAAGTCTGAAACATTAACTCTGGACATGGAAATTGAACTTAGACATGGCTCAACAGATCTCAATCATGAAAACTTGTAACGGATAGAAAATCCAATCGATCCGCTCACATTAAATGAACACCATCTTCTCCAATGGGCATAATTTGAATTCTAATAAAAGAAGTAAAGAAAGGTCATTTCATGTAAGAAATCAATGAGAAAAGTAAGAAAAGAAAAACAAGAGCATTTACTCCTAGACATGAAGTTTTCTTCCAATTCCATAGTGCCAAAAAGCTATCTACATTCAAAGTCTAATCTTTGCAGCAATTCAAGGGAGTCTGAAATTCTTTATATTTATTTGTATGCATTTTATTTCTACTGCATTTAGTTATGTACAAACTTAGCCTATATAGGAGGCATTTATTATTGTACATTTTTCATTGATTGGGATAACAAGCAAGGGGCTTGCTAACTGTGTATAACTTTGTTGGTTAGTTTTGGAAACCAACTAGGATAAGTTTATTAGTGAGCTTTGAAAACTGACCTGTGTATAAGTTTATTAGTGAGCTTTGAAAATTGAATTGTGTATAAGTTTGTTAGTGAGCTTTTGAAATACAAACTTGTGTAAGAGTTTGTTGGTAAGCTCGGGAAAACCAAATGGTGATTAGTGGAACCTGAGTATAGTGAGTGAGATTGACTCAGAGTGTGGTGTAGGTGCCAAGGTGGGCCGAACCACAATAAAAATTACCTTGTCTATCTACTACATGTTTTGATATACTTTAGATTATAGCACTTCATTTATTTAGCCAGAAAATTTCAAAAGCTCAATTCACCCCCTCTTAAGCTACCACCTAAATAGGACCAACAATTAATATCATAGCAAGCTTTAGCAGTGAGTCTTGATTACCTTAACTGCTTGAAGAGTTCTCAATGGCCAACATGTTCCACAATATACCCACAAGGGGACAATTCATTTATAGACCTCCATACTTTGATGACACCAATTATGCATATTGGAAAGTAAAAATGCAAAATTTTATAGTGGCCACAGATTATCAGTTGTAGCTCATCATCTAAAATGGTAAGATAGTCCTTAGTAACTGATGGACGATAAGAAAAATGAATGAATGAAAAAGGAATAATGATGATGCACGAACATTACAAAAAAAAAATTTTTTTGTTTGCCGCATAATGATCCAACGCCTGGAACGGAGCTCCCACCGGCAGCAAGCTGGCGACGAGCGGACGGTGGCT
>JAYJMB010077557.1:0-67469 GCA_036873735.1 Pouteria campechiana
ATGAAATTCGGATGAACAGTGCACTGACAGAACACCTTACCAAGTGCCCCTTTTGAGGTTAATTAAAAACCAATTTAGTGTTATTATTTTTCCAAAATAAAAATATGAAGTTATAATAGATATAATTTAATACTATCATATCAAATTTCATGAACAAATTCCACTGTTTGACCGCTCACAAAAATATGAACATTAAATACCTTGAAAATGAGATGCTGATAGCGTCCCACCCATTGGACAATTTGCTTTATTTTTAATATTCTCATTTTGAATTAATTTAAGCTGAAATTTTTACCAACATTCTATTATATTATGAGGAAGTGACGTAAAATTTTCATGGGAAAAATAGATGAATAATCTCGTCTAACATTTTTTCATTATATATTCATATTTTAATTTTAAATTGATCAATATACATTATTTTGACCTAAAATTTGGAACAAAAATTTGTCATATTATTTAAAATCTTTGAAAATATTATTAGTTCAATTGGATATTTACAACATGGTAAATAAGAATTTTATTTTAGAAATTATATACATGCATTCTACGCCCCCGGGAGTGCCGATAAAATTTAATTTTGGCGTCTGATTGGCTCCGAGCCCAGTGTGGCTCATTTATATATTTTATGATGGCCATGGGGCCAACTTGTGTCTACCATGTGGCGAGGAGTGGCCTGGTTGGCCAGTGGGCGGTTATGTGGGCAGCCGGCGCTGTGGGGCGTTGCTATTGGCCTGATGGCGTAATTACTATGATTGGCCTGGGTAGCTTGTGTAGATGTGCTGATGGAGAACTGGTATTCTTGTGAGGTGATGAGGGTAGAGTGCCACTAGATACAACAATATGGCTGTGTGGACCTGGCAGGCTTCTAGTCGGGAGTGCCAGGATGGACCTGACACGTTGAAGAGTGAAAGGGTAGTGTTTTGGTTTGTGTTCCTCTCGAGGAAGAGTGTGTGGATGATGGTGGGGCATATATGGGTATAAGTGGTAATCATGGATTGGTAGATACAAAAGGGTAGTATGATGTATCGGTATTCGAGTCGGTATTGACTGATTAACTATGCATACGATATCATTGTGAGTATGTGTATTGAATAATTAATAAGATGTTAAAATTAAAATCTTAATGAACTTGGCCACTGACTAAGTATGACATCCTGCATATGGCATGACATGTTTTGCCTATTTGCATCTTTGTTTATTACTCTATTTGCCGTTGGTTATTACATTATTTATAGTCATATTTTTTTTACTTAATTGCTTACTGAGTTTGCCCAGACTCACCCTTTTATTTAAATTTTAGCTGACAGGTCAGAGGACGGAGCCCAACAGGGTGTTGGGTCTCACGACGGGGCTAGGCCGTGACACCAGTTGAGGCTTTACTCCTTTTCATGATGTATGACGAAGTATATTGTTGAATGAATTTTGAATGTATAGGAGACATGTATCATTACTTAGTTTTACAGCATTCATTTTATGGTATGGGTGTATATGATTTGATAGGTAGGGTATAGTGTAACCCGATCTTGGTCTGTCGGTGTTGTGGTGATGTGTGTTTTGGAGGCAGCAGTTATATCATTTGTGTAGAAAATGGTAAGGCCTGGAGGTGGCCATATTATATTGGCATATTTGCTATATAATTCTTGTGGTTTAGTATGTTGTATATAGGATAACGGTAGTAAATCAAGGGAGACTCAGTTGGAATTTTCTCTGAATTTACCATTAGTAACGCTCCAGGAAGGAGCAGCATTATAATATGGAGATTGATTCAGGAAAAGTTTTCAACATAGAAGTTTTATCCATTCTAATTACCTATCTAATAAATTAAGAATTATATGATTTAGGTATCAAATGTCAAATTTATGGCCAAAATGCTACAACTATCTTAGACTTAGGATCTGCTACATATGATAAAGACATCACTTGTATTCAATTTTTAACAAAGATAATGGCTAATTTGGAAATTCTTTTCAACACAAAATTTATAGAAATTGAAATTATTTTTGTAAGCCATTAATAATTAAGTAATTTTGATATTTTATGAGAAATATATGGTTAAAATAGTGATGTTTCTCCTATCTATCACATATAGCATATAGCAGATTTCTGAGTCATGTCTCTAGTGGATTTGGAAGTGTGAAAATTTAATATTTTGGGTATTTTGCATGTTTTATGCACAAGACCACTTTAGAAATCCATATAGAGATGCAACAAACCCTAAATTGGGTTATTTAAAGAGGTGAAAACATAGAAAGGGTGACTTTGAGAAGAACTTTTGCAAAGAGACAAGAAAAAAGAGCTTTAGAGCAAGGAAAATCATTAGAGAAAGCCACTGCAACTTGAATATTTTCTTTTCTTTCTTTTTAGTTCATTTATTATTTTTCAATCAACATTCAAACTTTGATTATGATGATGTTTATCAATTAGTCAGTTAATTTTAATTCAATTATGATGTTCTAAATTTCTTTTATCTAGGGGTTAGATGGATCATAGCAATAAATCTTATATTGATGTTTGGTTTTTGAGTTTAATCATCTTCTTCCTCATTATTTCTTCTTTTCTATGCTTAATGCATGTATGTGATTAGCCTCCATATGCATGATCTGATATTTCTAATTCATACCTGAGAAAGTTGAATTAGGAATAGACTCTTAAATTGAAGAACATATGATGCAATGAAGTCTAGAGATACCCATTATACATGTGCAATCCATGTGAGTACGACCTTGGCATATATATGACAAATAGATGCCTAAGCTTAATGGGTTTATTGATTTGGATCTGCATGGAAACATAATAAGTAACTTCAATAGGCACACCTACCATAGCACTTGAGAAAGGGTGGTAGATACGTTAGTACATCTAGTTGGCAATGAGAGGAATGATAATTTACTCAATCTAATTCATCAATACAAGTGGATTTGCTAGGTAAAGTTGTATCCCTAGATATTTCATCCATTGATCTTTCTTCTTTTGCTCTTATAATCTATTAACTTCATTATTCTGTTTAGATTTAGTTTTTATAACAATTGCTGCAATTCACTCAATTAAATAATAATAATTTGATACAAGTTTGGTACTTAGTGTGTATTAACATACTTATTCATGGGAATGATACTCAACTCACCTCATTTATATTACTTGTGATTGTTTATACTAGCACGAAATCCAATAGTATTCCACTTAATTGTTATTTATTGTTGATTATTGATTCTTTTATGTTGGCCTACTTACTAAGTTGCCCGGACTCATGTATTCTTATTCTAAATGTTTAGTAGACAGGTCAAGCAAGGGAGCTATGGAAGATGTTATTTAAATTTATGGTTTTTATAATGTTTTGTAAAAATTAAAACTTATATTCATTCAAAATTGTATACTAAATTTGAGATGTATTCTACTATGTAAAAGAGAAATGTATTGGCATGTCATAATAAGAAAAATGTGTATGATATGGAGATGAATTAAGTATTGTTCTGGTTATGTTATTGTCATCATGGAGTGGTGCAGAATTTGGGTAGATGTGGGTGCGCAAGTATAGTTCTTTCTATTAATGTTTTATAGTTATTAAATTTAAATTTTATATATGATTACTAATAGCATAGGTTTATATCTACATAACATAAGGGAGACTCTACTAGATTTTGGCAGTATTTTCCCTTAGAAATGGGAAAATTATAGGATAATGGTAAAACACATAGGCCTCAAGGCGGGGCATTATAATATTCCTCTATTTATGATCATGATTATTACATTAATTACCAGGAAGGCCTACTAGTTTATTATTCATTATAATCTATTATTGAATTAGATATCAAATTTGTAATTTTTTGATCTCTCTAATTTGTGAAGCAACTAAGATTTAATGATTTGTTGTGTCAAAAGTTATTAAATCTTAGGAAGAATATTTGCCTAAATTAAATGCAACCGCTTATACTTGTGTTGTTTAGCTTCATCCATCTCTACAAATCTTAAAGCTGCTATTATATTCAACCTCTAGTGCTTGTCTGGGGTTGTTTAGTAGTTTGGGTTAGTTGGATCGCTTGTTTCTAATTAACTATGTCAAAGGAGAGAAGAAAATTAATTCCAATGGTGAATATTCAAAGTATGAATTGATTTATATTTGTATCAATGGTTAGTGGTGACATTCTTATGGGGGATGTTGATTTGGACTAAGGTTTGCTTCTTTGATTGATTTCTTTTACAAATACTATTTTCATTACACTCAAAAGCCCCATTCTTATTCACATGATACTCTCCATCGGATAGACCCTTAGTTGCACTACTATAGGTAATTTAATTAGAGTATAGGTGCTAAATTTGGTTGCCTATGATAGCTCACCATAGATCCACATGACTAGAAGTAAAGGGGTGAGCAGAAGCACGAGTAGGAGTGGGACCCCTAACCTGATGCTCGCCAAAGTCAGACATGCGGAAGAAATGGGACTCCTGTTCTATTGTGGAAATCAATTATAAAAATAAAGAGGACAAGGGAGGAAGTGGACTAGGGGCCATAGGGTGGCTTAACCCAAGAGGGGATAGATGAATTGGGTTTATGAAAATTAATCACTTTACACCTATAAGATTACTTTCTCTCTTTTCATGCTTGTGTGCTATGCAATGTAAACTTAAGTAGTAGAACATGAAAGTGTAGAACAATAAATAAATAAGCACACACAAATAATATAATTTTTATAGTGGTTTGGGCAACCATCCCTACATCCACTCTTCCAACAGAACACTCTCCTTATGCATTAGGTTTCACTATTTCCCATATAATAGAAATACAATAGTCCTCTCAGCACTTTTCTAGATTTTTGCTCTAGGGGGCATAAACACAATGCTCCCAGCACTCTTTTAGATTCCACCTCTAGGGGGCATAAACAAGTATTCCCAATACTCTTCTGGATTCCAACTCTAGGGGGGCATAAACATAGTGCTCCCAATAGTCTTTTTATTTTCACGAGCTCAATAGGAAACTTACTAATTTCTAAGATCACTAGAAAACTTGATAGTTTTCCAGAGCTCACCAACAACTAATTAAATTATAGTTTTTCAGAGATCACCTCTAACTCTCTAGTTTTTAGATTAACCAAAAAACTAATACACTTTTACAAACTATTAATTCAAGCATAGGGAAAGATGAGATCTTTCACAACTCTAACAACATAGAAAGATCTTTCCAAAATATAAAATCAATGGCCATAAAGATTTGCAGATTAGAGCTTATAAAGGATAGATGATAGTTTAAGCTCTTGGTCATGGGTGGAAGGATTTACATAAGATTACACTCATTTGAAATGTCTTCCTTCACCACTTTTGAATCATCCAATTCATCTCCTTAAATAGATCTTCAAAAACTTGACCATTGCAAAGGAGAAGGTTGGGATTGATGCAAGAATGAGAGTCGCTTTGAATAAAGAAAATCATTGTGATTTTTTTCATTGGAGTGTATGCCTTCTAATTCATCTTGAGTTGCTGCAACACATTTTTTTTATAAAGAGGAAGTTAAGTTGTTATTTAAATATCTTTCCTCGTTTTGACTTAACACAGGTGGGAAAACCTATAGAACTGCTTATTGCCAAAAATGGCGATTGCAACGAGTCTACACAATGAAGGCACGAGTGCAAATGCTATTTAGATGCAAGTCACATAAATCAATTAACCTCAGATAAGTCACGACCTCTCTCTGTTTAAATTTGTCTATTATAAGTCTTAGATAAATTCTCCCATGAATTTTGTCTATCTGTTGATCCTTCGTGAATGTGATTAGTCTATTGTAAGTAATAGACAAATTTTGACGCCACGGACAAAGTTGAATTGATCTAATGAAAAATTCAACTTTATCTTGCTTGAACAAATGAAGTAAGGTATTTTTTTTGTTCAGCATTTGTCTGTAGAAAGTGATGGCTGAATTCTGTTCTGCACTTCATCTTTAGGTTTATCTGTAGTAAGTTGTAGACAAATGTGTTTATCCATTAAAGTCCACTTTGTTCAATCGGCTATTTTGTCTATGCAGCTTTATTGTGTCGCTTCCACTTCATCTTTTACTTTGTCTATAATGAGTTATGGATAAATTTTGATGCTGTAGACAAAATTGAATTTCTTGTTCTACGTTTATCCTAGTAACCGATGGAGTTTATCTCTACATCTTCTTGCTTCATTTTTTATTTGTCTGTCTTTGCTCACACGAAGTTGCTTCTACTTTGTCTTTACATTTTCTTATCCTTGGATGAATCCGTTCATCTAACTTTGTCGATTAGACAAAGTTTATTCCCTTTGTACATAATTGTTCGGGTGACCATCTCTTTGTCTTTCTTCTTTCCACATTTTTTTGAGTTCTTAATGAGATTACTCCTTCTTACTTCATCTCACATAAGCTCTGGTTAATGGATAATCTGCAGTTTAAGCTCTCTAATCATGGCTTTGTCTCCAACTATTTTGCCATTGTATTTTTCTGTGGAATTTTCTCTCTGATTTTAACAGACAAAGCAAGCTCCTTTGCTACACATCTCAAAGCCTTATTTCTTCTTCTTCTTCCTTATGAGTGATCTTTAAATTAATTCTTCCGAATGTAGCAGATATTTTTTGTGGCTAATTGTAGCTTTACACTTAGAGGTTTTTTTGTGCTTGCTACATTGTTAGTTTTCAAATATATCATTTTATCAAAGTATATTTATCCTTATAATTTGCACACATGTTATGAAGCAAGGATACCATTCATTTTCATTCAAGTACATAATATGATATCTCAATGAAGCACAGTGTGAATCATGTAATTCAGCAGATATACTAGTTAGAATTAGATGCATCAAAGGTATTAAGGATGATTGTATGTTAGTATTATTTAAACTTTTATGATCAACCATACATTTCACATTACTAAATAATACTTATCAAATGTTAAACTTTCACAACAACAATCATCAAATCATAGTCATGTATATATTTAAATCATATCTATCAACAATTTAGGCACACATATTATTTTATCTTAATATAAGTTTTGTTATCATTAAAATTATAATAAACCTAACACTGACCTCCTGACCCAGAAAGCCAGATGGGAAATCAGCTTGACGATAATGGTCAGCGAACAACAAAATGTCTATTGGGAGCCTACCTAAGGACATCAAATTATACCTAAGGAGACACAAATTAAATTGTTCCACTGAGGAAACAACACCTGACAGTCGATGGGGACTGGTAGTTCAAATGGTCGGGAAAGGGGAAGATCCAATTACCCTGACCCAAGCCTAGTGGCTCTTCCAGTCATCATCCCCATCAGAAACTTGCATGAACAATTGACGCCAATGAACACAGGGAATGAGATAATAAGAATAATAATAAGAGTGTAGCACTAAAAATGGAGGAGAATATACGGATGATAAAAATAGGAGCCCACTTAAGGTTGTGGACCTAGTGACAAAGGGAAAGAATGTAACATTAGCTATTAGGGACAAACTTTCCTTGAGAAATGTCTTAGGCTAAAAGAATGAGAGAAACAAAATAAGTATGATCAAGGCAGAAACCAGCCTAGAGGGAACTTAGGGAGATGGGACTGAAATTCTCTGGGGATTCCCACAGAAGAGAGGAGGAATTGGGAAACTCTCAAAACATACCTTCTAGGAGATGATAAGACTGAAACTCCTCCACGAGACCAATAGACAGACGAGGATGGCACTTTTCGGTAGCCATTAAAAAGATGAAAGTAAAATCAAACAAGGAAGAAGAATCGGGTTGCTGAAAAGACAGAAAAAAGGCAAAGATCAGGAAAACGACTTTCTATCCCTATGGCGGTATCTTAAAGATGCTCTCTAAACGAAATTACCTATGATTTCTTGCGAAACTAGAGAGTAGCTTGCCGTGGAACTTGTGAAAACTAGAAATCAACCATTTTTATGCCTCATCGCATTTAAACCTTGTACACATGGGCAATCGGAAGCATCACAGGGTCATTTCAGTATGGGAAAAGCTATCGTAGAATGATTGGTGTCAAAGTTTGAAAAAAGGGAAAGCCTACTCCAAACATTCTAGTGAAAGCGGTAGGTAAGCATTAAAAGAACAAGAGCGGAAGCGAAGAGTCCACATTCTTGTAAATCCATCTAGAAAAAAGAAAAGCTTTTCCTCACGGGATTGATGGACTAAGTAGGAAGGACAATAGTTGAAGAATGGCTCACGACTAGTCAACCAAAAATAATATGGCAGAACCAATAGCTAAGCACTGCAAAAACAAGAGTGGAAGAGATGAGTGCACATTCTTGCGAATCTGTTCAAAAAAAATAAAAGGTTTTCCTCTTAGGACTGATGGACTGGCAAGAAGGACAATAGCTGAAGCATGGCCCCACGACTGGTCGAGAGGATCCTTTCAACAAAATATTGGAATAGTGAAGTGCCATAACAAAAATCATTGGTGACTAAGGAAATAAGCCACTAAGGTAGAGCCAAACATTTATAAATCAAAAGGCACATTCATAAGACACAAATTCAAACAGAACAACAAACCTTCATTGAAGAAAATTATTACATTGATAGGGTGAATAGAAAGTAAAAGAGAACCCAATCTACTAGGCCAAAGTATACACAACCACCTCTAGCTCCTCTATTTGCTAATGAGCAGTTGCTAGTTCGACTTCCAAGGATCGAATGTGATTCAAAGACTGCATGTGACCAATGACAAGCTTGGTCAAATGCCAGTCAACTATTCAAAGAAACCACTTGACGGACTTTAGTTTCACCTCCAGCCACTTGATTTCTTCATAAAGAAATTAGATTCATTTGACTGATTGGGAGTCTTCACTTGAAATCCCTAGATAGATTCCCCCACATTGAACATCTTCAACAAGTAGGTTGGACGGATCCATGGTTGAACTGCTCCCGAAGGTAAGAACAACTAGAGAAGGAACCCCCATTTGTAGAGAGTAAGGTAGAGGAAACGAAGCGCCAAGAGGCAAACTCAAAGTGTCGCATTAATAGCATCATTTACTCTGACGATTACTAAGGAATTAACTCCATGTGTTGTATTAGAAAATTATGCAATAGATCATATGGCCTAAAAGATGAAAAAGCCCATAATGCATTGCATGTTTCCTTAAGGGGAGGATTGGTGTTAGGGAACTCTAACACAAATATCATATTATCTAGCTGGATAAGTGCCACATTGGATTCCAATGCTAAAGGGGAGGTCTATCATGCAATCCTGAGAATACAAGACTATGGGAGGCGTGTTCTACTAGAGTCCTTCTCTAAGAATGCCACTGCCTCCCTCTTGCAAATAAGCTACATGCGAATCCTGGTTGCTCATTTAGGCTCATGTATAAATAGACCAAGTAAGTACCCGTGAACACACAAGCTCTTGCAATTACCCAATCCCCTTTAATAAAATCTCATTTACTTACTTGAGTGTCAGAGTGTCTACGCCGGGATCACCCCAGGCTCCCTTTGACTCTTTTCCAGTCTTGCAGGATTCTAGGCGGGATCTTCTCAAGAGCCACATCAGCATTTCATTTGAGAACGACCCAAACACATAGTTTCCATTATGGTACCTGCCTAGGGAGATAATTACCTTCATAATGCACCACATCAAATGGTATAGCGTAGTTCCCTTCATCACGCATCACGTCTAATGGTACTATGAAGGAAGGTGTGATCAACTTTGATTTTGATTTTAAATCTAACAATATCATGGAGTTACCCTCATCAAGCACCATGTCTAATAGTATTGTGGAGTAAGCTGCAATTAACTCTAGTTCTGATATTTCCTTGGTTTCACTTATGCATTACATAATGAAATCTACCATGACTTATCCTTTAATGGTCATTCACGAAAGGAATTCTATATCAAACTCCCTAAGTTCTATTGCCTATTTAATTAGCTAGCTAGAGAGTTTCATCTTTTGAAGGAGTTGCTTCAAGGGTTGATTGCTATAAACATGAGTTAGATGCTCTTAGAAATATGAATGCAATCCTCTAGTTGCAATTATCAAGGCAACCTCAACATTTCTTAACATCCACTAACATAATATACAAGTTGTTGTTATGATCCCTGCTCTTGAAACAACATTGTTGCCACCATTTCTGATGTCGTAGTGAGTTAAAGATACAGGATTTTGCCCCTCTCTAGGGCACAAGATAATGGGAGAGAAGTGAGATATAGTTGTAGATCTTTAAAGGCCTTTTCTAACTCTAGATTCCCTTCTAATACATTTGTCGGTTCTATGGCCTCCTTTTTGCATAGTGCCTTAAAATAGGGAAGGCTTCTCTTTATTGATTTTAACAAAAACTCATTTAGCGCGGCCAATCTTCCTGTTAATTATTGTATTTCCTTAACACTACTTAGTGCCTTCATGTCACGAATAGCTCTAATTTTCTTCATGTTGACCTCTATTCCCTTTTCGGATACAAAGAATCTAAGAAGCTTCTCAGAGGACACCTCGAATATGAATTTTTGGAGATTTAATTTCATCTAGTGTTTCTGAAGAGTTTGAAATGTCTCCTCCAAATCCTAGATATGATTAATGAGAAGCTGGCTCTTGATGACCATGTCATCGACGTAGGATTCCACATTTTTTTCAATTTGATTTTTGAAGATGGTGTTAACTATACTTGGATAAGTGGTGCCTACATTCTTGAATCCAAATGGCAAAACTTTATAGCATTACATCCCTATGTCTATTATAAAAGTTGTCTTCTCTTGATTTGGCTCATGCATCCAGATTTGGTGGTAACCGGAAAATGAATTCATGAATGTAAGTGATTCATGTCCCATGATAGAGTCCACTAATTGATTAAGGTTTGGGAATGGATAGCTATCTTCAGTCAAGGTTTATTCAAGAATGGAAAATCGACATATATCTTGTAGTTCTCATTTGCCTTCTGAACCATGATTATGTTAGCTAACCATTCCGAATAATGTACCTACTTGATGAAGTCAACTTGTAGCAAGTTATCAACCTTAGTAGCAATTGCTTCTCTTTTCTCCTAGGAGAATAAATGCTTCTTATACTTCACAAGTTTATACTTTCATTTATGGCAATCTTGGGACAAACTACTATGGGTTCTAATCTAGGCATGTCTGACAGATCACATGCAAAGACGTTTGCAGTCCTTCGTAGGAGAGCGATCAGCTTTTATTGGAGAGAATATCCTAAAGTGGAACCAATCTGGATAGTTTTGTTAACAATGCCATGGAATAACAAAACCATTAAAAGTGGTTCCATTTGTTCTTTGCAATAGTCTATTGCTTGTCATGCACATCAAAGGTGTCAATGTGCCTGTTGCTTAATGCTTTTCCTTTCGTGGAACTTGCATAACATTTCTGCGAGGCCTTTTGATCTCCCTTGGCTATGCCTACACCTCTCTAGGTGAGGATTTTTATTGCCAAGTTTTATGTTGACAACACTATTTTAATCTTGTTGAGCCCAAGGCATCCCAACATAGTGTTATAAGCTAATAGTACCTTAACCATCAGGAAATCTAGAGAAGTAGTGGTTTTTATATCTCCATCTCCCATTGTATATGGGAAAGTGTTAATGCTTTCATGTATGAATCCATCTTCAGTAAATCCCAGCAATTGTCTTGGTACTGGGCATAGCTTCTCCCTTCAAGAATTACATTTTTCAGAAATAATGGTAGAATAGAATATTTACAGATGATCCACTATCTACCATTATTCACTTTACTTCAAAGTTGGAAATTACTGCAGAGATAACTATGGTACCATCATGTGAAACTGTAACATTATATGCATCTGCTTTAGAAAAAGTAATTAGGAACTCATATTCCCACTTCCTTTTGAAAGTTTGTCCCACAAGATTGATTTGCTCTACATATGCCCTCTATGATGCCCCAGAGTGGGTAGAGTAGTTGCGAGTACATGTGTAATAGCATGCTTGTGGGCTAGTGCATTTTTTCCATGAGAAGTGGTTGAGAACAATGGGATTTGGCTGTTGCGTGAATTCAATGCAACAATTAATTCAGTTAGGTGGTAGCAAAAGACGTCCACTTATAAAGTACTTACATGGGTAACAGGGGAGGCAGTAAGAAGGCAAGGGTGAACAATGTTGTGAGAAGATCAGAGGTAGATAAGGAAGAATAGAATTTCATCTTTTTTGTGAATTGTCACAATGAGTAGGATAGACCCCTTGTTGACTATAGAATGTCAATCCATGAAAGTGGTATTATATTGTTGTCTACATTATATTGGATGGAATGGATGTAAATTCCATCATTTGGTACATTTGATTTTGGGGGTTGAATGTTGCATGACTATCCAAATGGATTGTTACATGCAAATAAAACATTTCTAATTGAGTTTTGGATAAATAGAAATGTTAATTTCTATTATGATGTGCAATACTTGTCATAAATTAGAAGCATTGGATACATTCTTGTATTATGTATTTGTGTTGTAAGAGAATTTTGATGTAAAATCGTTAATATTTAATGATAGTTTCTACTCGTTGAAAATGAAATTTCATTAGATTTTCATGTAATTGAAGAAATTTAATATTAAATATACATCTTGAAATGACCCACTCATTATGTATAATGAATCCTATGATTCGGATTTAGGAAATAAGGTACATATAAACTTTTCTGAGCAAAAGAAGAAAAGAGAAATAAGATGGAGGCAGACACTGTGAACAATGCTATGAATAGTGCACATGAACAGTGTAGATGAATAGTATATATAAACAATAAACCTGAATAGTATTCATGAATAATGTGTGTGAACAGTATTCATGAGTAATACAGGTGAATAGCATCCAATGCTACAATGAGCCCAGTGATATGAGGGAGACACATGAATAGCCATAAATAATATTATGATTTTTGGACCCCACAATCTTTGATTTGGACAATCGTATAATCAATTTTAGGATTTTTGGATGATTTGGATTCAATGGAAGGGTCAAATTGTCCAGAATGTAATCATTTCATGAGGTTCAAATGAACAACAACTCGTGGATGTGATTTAACTCTCTAGTTATGATTCTTTAGTCTACCAAACTAATCAGAGTATGATATGAGGTGTTTATATGATAAGATGATGGCCAGATTATGAGGTATCGATGGGTAGCCCATATACCAGTATATGGATGATTTGAGGTTGGAAATCTAATTTGGCCAAACGAGTCCAAAATGGGTTTGGGCAATTACAGAATCATGAGGTATCGATGGGATAGCCCACCATACTAGTATGTTAATGATCCGAGGATGGTATCCCAATCAAATCATGTCAGTTATAGGTTGAGTTAAATAGGTCCAAGATGATATAGGAAAGGTTACCCACTATGGTGGAATTGCCCATAGCCAAGTGGGCCAAGGTCCTATCGGTACTATGAGAGAGATATGGTCAGGCAACCCCATTCATGGATTGATACTGTATGAGGGTCAAGATTATAATGTGGCATAAAAAGAGGATGAAAACCTAATAAATGTGTATGCACATTAGGACAAATGGTTAGATCATGATATGTGATTGAATAGTAGTGAAGGAGATCTATTGCTAAAGAATTGATGTATAGTTTGCCAAATCAAAATAAATATGGTCTAAGATGGATTTTTCTAATAGTGTTAATATATTATTCACACTAAGAAAAATTATCCTGTTGGTGGCACTGCTAGTTGAGCTCGCCGGTAGAGCTGTCCTATGAATGGGTTGGCCTAAGTAGCTTGGAGCATAGAAGACCAATTGAGCTCATCAGTAGAGTTGCCTTATGAGTAGGCTAGCCTGGGTGACTTGGAATGCAAAGGACCAGTTGAGCTTATTGGTAGAGGTGCCTTATGAGTAGGTTGGTTCACGTGGAGTGGAGTGTAGAGGACCAATTGAGCTCAGTAGTAGAGCTACCTTATGAGTAGGCTAGCCCAGGTGGCCTAGAGTATAGAGAAAATCTTTATGTTGCCATTAGAGCTACCTTATTTAGCTAGCCTGGGGATGATATATAAGAATAAAATGTATAAAGAATAGAACATGATATGGATTTTTTTAGCACATGTGTTGATTACATCTATCCTGCTTACTCTGTTTATGACTCATCCCTTCATTATTCTAATTTTTAGAGATTGTAGCTCGAGGAGTGCATTAGTTTGTGGTACAAGGTAGATAATGTTAATTGTCATTCCAAAAGAATGTTAAAGACATTTATGTCTTAAATTTGTATGAGAGCTATATTTGTAGACTTAGTAAATATTGTTACTTGAAAATAATTTCCTTTCATTTGTGGTTACTTTTGTAATTATGTGTTATCAAAGTACGATAGTTCTTAGGTTAATCACCCCTATATTTGGAGATGACATTTAATTATGCTATTTTTGGGTCTAGGTCATGATAATTGGTATCAAAGCAAATTGCATTTAGACTCAGATGACCATAATGCATAAGAGACCCAAGCACAAATAAAAGAGATATTGGGGTAGGAATGGGTGCCTTAGATAGATGTTTATATTTAAGGATCCCTTAAAAGAAGAATAGTGTGATGCATGGTATTTCATTCTTCTTTAAAAATTTTAATGTATGTTTTTATCAGAAGTATATTAATAAATGAAAGTGGTAAATTGTTCACTAATACTTTTGCACGTAAATGGATCCAACAACCAATGCTTAGCCTATTACATCCTAGGTAGTAGCAAGTATATTGTCAATTGGCAAGTGGCATGATTCTAAGAACCAACAAATCCCTTGGTCATGGGTTTGACTCTAGTGGTTTGCAAGTGCAGAAGGAGTGAATAACAGGACAAGGGATAATACTTGAGTAGTGGACATTGCCAATTGAGCTTGCTAGTTGAGTTGCCCTATGAATGGGCTAAGTCAAGTAACCTGGAGCTTAAAGGAAACTCTCACATTACTGGTGGAGTTGCTTGGTTAGGCTGGCCCAGGATGTGACATAAAAAGGCACTGCCAATAAGGCTCACCGATTGAGTTACCCAATGGGTTGGCTCAGGTAGCCTAGAGCGTAGATGAAACTCTCGCAGCATTAGTAGAGCTACCTGATTGGGCTGGTCTGGGATGTGATATGGATGTGTAGAGAGTGGTAAACTACTGAGATGTGACATATGTCAACTATGCAAATTACAAAAGCACTAATGGTCCACATTGATGGACAAAACATGGCATGAGCTACCATAATTGATTAGCTTGGTTAGCGAGTGGACACAGCTATGTTGATACAAGAGTAGGACTACCTACAAAAGAATAGTTGATTCAATCCCTTATAAGTGATCAAGACAGAGCGGCTAAAGGGCAAACTCGGTGTTGGAAAGGACCATTAAGTCTCAACCAATGATTGCCAATGATTGCATAGGGGTAGGTGACAAAGTGAAGGCATCTCATAAAGACTTTAAAAAAGAGAGAGGAGATAATCCTTCTACTTTTGTTGGAGGAGATAGTATGATAGCCAAGAATTGGCTAGATATGATGATTATCTGGACTACTATGATGATCAGAGAGTTTAGCTCATAGCTTTCATGCTGATGTATGATGATCATATTAGTGGGAGGTGAGGAAGAGAATCTTTGAGAACCAAGAGATCAAAATTTCGTGGAGCATATTTAAGGAAGCCCCTATTAAAAAGTTCTCTCGATAGACCATCCTAATTGAAAAGGCCTATGAAATTTTTGAGTTGAGTAGAGGTCCATGACTTCATCTCCTTATGAAACCAAGTTTTTTGTACTAATCATTTTTGTTCTAGAGGCATCTGCCAGCAATGATGCTAGGCGAAGGAGGTTTTATAATAGATTAATCAGGTCCAATGTGTTGTTTCATGGATGCAACCACTATGAGGTGGTTGTGGACCAAGCTATACTAGTAGAAAGAAGCTTAAGGAATGCTTCAACCTCTAGTAAAGCATCAGGGATTAGTTCTTATAGATGAACCTTCTTCTAATATGTCATGGGTTCAAAGTCTTGGATAGGGACAAAGTACCAATGGGTTCAAGCCTAGGAGGTAACAGGAGAAGTGTGGGCAACGTAAAAAGTTTCATTTTGAATAGTGTCTCCTTCTAACAGGAGCTTGCTTCTAGTATGGCTAGACAGGGCATATAGCTGAGGGAGTATACATCAGGACCTACTTGCTATCATTATGGGAAGACTAATCATTTTATTAGGGATTGTCTATAAAGGCAGAGTGAGTGGATAGCTACAATAATAGCAATAGGACCAGCCAACTAGAGTAGTAGTAGATCAATGGCACCACAGTTGTATGGGGATCAGTAGTAAACTTATTTCTATACTGTTATGTTAGAACTCCAGCAAGTGTAATGACAAATACTAGATTTTTCTAGTACTATTGTGTTTTGTTGAAATTTGGAATAGATAGGTCATACATTAGCCTTGAGTTTGCTCGAGAATACAATTCGTATTCTCAAAGGATGGTTGATAATCTACTAGTTGTAATGCCCATGAAGGATAGATTGGTTACAGATTAGGTTAGTATGTCTTGCCCTAGTGAGATAGGTAAGGTAGTTGTGCCAGCTAACCTAGTTGTAATGTTCCGAATGTTATCTTGAGTATGAATTGGATAAGGAGAGAGGTAGCTAGCATATATTGCCAAGAATTAAGTGACAATCCATTTAATGGATCAGGTTGAGGATGTCTTAAGGGCAATCAAAAGAAGGTGCCCCACCTTGTGTCATCTCTTCACACTGTGAAGACATTGAAATATGGCTAACAAGGTTTTCTAGTGGTAACTATAGCAATTGAGGGGAAGGGGCCAAAACTTGAAGAGATTCTTATGGTGTGAAATTTCTAGATGTATTCCTAAATGAACTACCCGAGTTTCCACTAAATAGGGAGATTGAGTTTGACTAATTTCCAAATCACCATATCATATTGCTATAATAGAGTTGAGAGATGTGCTTCGTGTTTCAAGAAAAGAAAAAATTGTATGCTAAGCTGAAAAAGTATGAGTTTTGACTAGATAGCATCTCTTTCCTTTGACATGTAATTAGTGGTGATAGGATTTTTGTATACCCATAGAAGTTTGAGGTAGTGGTGAATTGGAAGATACCCACTACTTTGATTCAGATTAGTAGCTTCCTAGGGATGGCAGGGTATTCTAGACAGTTCATGAAAAATTTCTCCTCTGCGGCGATGCCATTGATGCGATTGACACACAAAAATGCAAACTTTATGTGGACAGATGAATGTGAGAGGAGTTTCCAGGAGTTGAAGAATTGTTTGACTATAACTCTGATGTTAGTTTTATCAGACAATAGGAGTAATTTAATGGTATATAGTGATGCCTCTAAGAAGGGACTTGGGTGTGTTCTTAACAGTTGAAGTTGTATGAGCAAAATTATCCTATGCATGACTTAGTGCTCATGACAGTGGTGTTTACCTTGAAAAATTGGCAAAACTACCTGTATGGTAAGGATATAGAGATTTTCATAAACCACCAAAGTCTTAAGTATATCTTCTCCCAAAAAGAGTTGGATCATAGGTAGAGGATCATTAATATCCTAGTAAGGCTATTGTGGTGACAACTGCTTTGTGTCGTAAGTTCATATAGGAGTGACAACTCTAATAACAAATTAGGTGTAGTTGATTTATCAAATAGAAGGTTTATAGCTTGAGGCGTTCCCTCCAAAAGACATAAGATGACTAAGTGCTTTGCATATTAAGCTGCCACTTATTAATTGAATCCATTTGCTTAGGAGATTTGCGACAAACTGGATCGAGAAGAGCAAACTGAATTTCAACATGGACCTGATGGTACTCTATTATTCTGCAATCGATTGGTAGTGCATAGTGCAGATAGTCTCTAGCAAGAGATTCTAAAAAAGGTACATCAATCGAGGTTTATTCATACATCTGGGTAATACTAAAGATGTATAGAAACCTCAAAGAGAATTTTTGGTGGACTAACATGAAATGAGAAATTGCTTAGTTTGTGGCTTAGTATTTAGTATGTTAGCAAGTTAAGGTAGATCACCAGAGGCCGGTAGGTTTATTATAACTTCTAGAGTTTCTCGAGTGGAAATGGGAATGCATCACTATGAATTTTGTAACTACCTTACCTTATACTCAAGCATATTGTGATGCAATATGGGTAATTGTGGTTTGACTTACTAAGTCAGGTCATTTCTTGCCATACCAGATGACCTTCTATATGAATCAAATGACAGAATTGTATATGCAAGAGATTGTTAGGTTGTATGGTGTACTTATCTCAATTGTGAGAGTCGACTTACACCTAAGTTTTGTTTACCACTTGTAGTGTGAGGGTCAATTTGAGAGGACAGCTAGGTTTTGGAGGATATGTTGTGAGCCTATGTCACATGCCAATGGCAGAGATTGCCTATACCAATATTTATTAGGTGAGTATTGGCGTGGTTTCTTTTAAGGCCTTAGACAATAAAGGATGTTGCACGCTGTTATATTTGGATGAGGTTGACAATTGAAAACTATTGACACTTGAGATGATATAGTTGTGGTTGCATAAGATAGGCGGACTGAGAGGACAATAAGGTTGATTAAGATGTGTGTTGTGGCTATCCAAGATGGGCAGAGAAAATATGCAGATAGGAAGCATCAAGATCTTTAATTTATGGTTGAAAAATATGTAGTTTTGAAGGTCTCGCCTACCTGTGGAGTTAGGAGATTTAGAGTAAAAGTCCTCATCTTGGAATCCATTAGTGGAATTACAAACTGATTGGACCTACTACCATCATTATCTGGAATCCACAATGTATTCCATGTCTCAAAGTTGAGGAAGTATTTAGCAGATCCTTCTCATCTATTATGAGCAAAACAAATTCAGTTTGAGAAGGACCTGACATATCAAGAATAGTCGATCCAAATAATTGATTTCCATGATTGATAGTTGAAAGGGGGGACAATCAAGCATGTCTTAGTCTAGTGAAGCAATCATAGTGAGAAGGAGAACACGTGGGAGCTAAAGGAAGACATACAATAACTTTTTTCTGATTTATCTTTTCCTCTAGATATTTTTTAAGTTTTGGGGATGAAACTTTTATAAGGTGGGGAGAATGTGATGTTGCATAGTGGGGCAAGGTAGTTACGGTTGCATGAACAATGGCATGCATATGGGCCTAATAAGCTCATAGTCATAATATTTTTATACATAAATTTGCATGTTTTAGATCCTCTTTTTATGTGATTTCAGTGGTTTTTAATCACATTTGAGTAAATAATGCACTTAACATAGGTTGTTGCTTTTTCAAACATCAAAATTTGTAAAAGGAGCTGAATTTTTCAAAGGCATCACTTTAAGGCAATTTCTAGCATAGATGGAGGCTGAATGAAAGACATATTTTAACATAAAATTTTTATCCCTTCAAATTATTTGTTCAATGCAATAAGAATCGTGTGATTTTGAGATTGGATGAGGAAGATATGGCCAAATTACTAAGACTATGTTCGGAGCATTAGAACCTCTGAAAATAGCTTCGGAGGGTATGAAAGCATTTCAGACGGATACATAAGGTGTTTCAGAGGTATGTGGTGAAAGAAATTCTATCATTTCAGAGCCTTTGAAATAAACTTCAGAGATTCTAAAAGAGTTAAACTGGGGCGTAAAGGTTTTAGATGAGTGCTTCAGACCTTCTGAAACAACATCTTGAATTATCAGCCCTAGCTTCAAAGGCTCTAAAAGTAGTTTCAGAACCTTTGAAGTAGCTTACAAGAGAAAAACTAAAGTTGTGAAGCTCTAAAGATGTTCTAGAAGGAGTTCAAAGGCTTTAGAGGCTCTAAAGGGAGTTTTAGAACCTTTGAAACAAGCGTACTGGTGAATTATTTTAATTAAATTCTGAAATTCAAAGGCATTCTCAGAAGTTGCTAATTGAGTATCAATTCTTAGCATTGCAACTTTTAGAGTCACATTCACAAGTTCTGAAAGCTTTAGACGATCATTTCAAAGGTAGAAAGGAAGTTGCTAAATATATTTTAGAGGTTTCAGAAGCCATGTTTAAAGTCATGCAAGCTACTCTAAAGTCATGTACGTGTTTAGAACCACCTCCAGAAGTTCTAAAAGATAGTTCAAAGGCTTTGAAAGGCTTCAAAGGCACAAAACAAGCTTCAAAAACGTTTGAAATCAAAGTGCTAGTGTAGCTTGCATTATCTAGATTCAAATCAAACAGAAGTTCATGTCAGAAACACATCAAAATGGTCCGAATTGCAATTCAAAGTGCTTTTAGAGGAATGAAGTTATCAAATAGCATCTAGGCCCCACAGCGCCTACAATCCTATTTCGTAGGGGTTCTTACAAAGGCTAGGGGCCACAAAACTAAGATGCACAATAGCTCAAATTATTTTTAGAAGTCCAATTTTTTTATGCACTGCAAACATTTAGAAGTTTCATGCTTTGCAAATTGTGGACATGCTGCTGTTTTAGTTATACTTGGAAGCTTATTTCTCTATGTCGGATGTGCTATAATTTTTAGAGACTGAGTTGTGTGATTGTAGAAGTTATACTCAAAAGTTGATTCCTAGACAAAACCAAGACATGTGGTAACTCAGTTTATTGTTAGAACTCCTATTTTTATGCACTGTAACTTTTAGAAAGCTATATTTTTATGTGGAAAGACTGAGTTATTCTTAGAAGAGGATCTCTATGCATAGAAGTATTGTTTTTTGTGAAGGAGTTTACTAAAACCCTGTTGCTTTGGTTATTTAAGGACACGTCTAGGGGAGTTCAAAGACACCATTCACAGCACATAGGCGGTTCAGGACAGAGAGTTCTGGCAAGGCAAGTTCTGCAAGGAACTAAGAGAGACTCTAAGTTCTAAAAACATGCATATTTCAGAGAGTTTTTTTTTCTATATTTATCATGAACTAATTTTATTTCTCTAGGGTGAAAATGTAGCCCTCATGGATATTGTATGTTAAATAGGGATTGTTGGTTTTTAAATTGAATGTTATCTTGTTTCATTCATTATGTTTATTGCAATGGTTGGATTTGTTTAATTGCCTAATCACCAATTATATAAATTAAATTGATTGTTTGATAACATGGTTAAGGTAGATGTCATATGCTAAACCATATAAAAAGCTCTCTTGAATCAATGAATAGATGGTTAAGGTAGACGCCATATGTTAAACCATTCTATTTAATTTATGAAAGTTCTTCTATTCTTAATAGGTTTTCAATCTCAATTACACTATATTCCATAGGTAATTGGATGAATGAAAATACTTGATTTAAACCCAGATGCCAAACGGTAATAATCATACATTGGATAGGGCTAACCCAAGATATGAATTGAATCCAACACCCAAATGACATAGGATACTTGTGAGTGGTGAAATTGGATCCCTAGGCTCTTGTAACTTATAAAGTTCCAATGACATTACTCATTGTTTCTATTCTCATATTTAAGCTTATACTTTGATAGCTTAGTTTCACATCATCTGGTTGGTTTAGGATAATTTTTGTTTTAGTGACGACATTTAATTAAATCAATTTGATCAATTCTCTATGAGATCAACCCTTGTACTTGCACGTTGTACTGCTATAGACTCAAGCACTTGCGTGGAATTAAAATTTTAACCTTCAAGGCCAATGCATTTGTACCATGTGGTGTGCTTGTGAACAAAGGGATTTGGCAGCATGCATGAATTCAATGTAGCAATTAATTTAGTTAGGTGGCAGTGAAAGACGTCTTCTTATAAACTGGCTGCATGGGCAATAGGGAAAGCAGCAAAAAGGCAAGGGTGAACAATGTTGTGAGAAGATCATAGGTAGATAAGGAAGAAGGGAATTTCATCTTCTTTTTTAATTATCACAACAAGTAGGATAGACCCCTTGTTGACTATAGAATGTGAATCTATGCAAGTGGTAAGATTAAATTGCTTTCTACGTTATATTGGATGGAATGGATGTAAATTCCATCATGTGGTACTTGTGATTTTGTAGGTCGAATGTTGCATGACTATCCAAATGGGTCATTACATGCGAATCAAATGTTTCTGATTGAGTTTTGGGTTAATATAAATGTTAATCTTTTTGATTATGTGCAATACTTGTCATAAATCAGAACCATTGAATACATTCCTGCAATATGTATTTGTGTTGCAGGAGAATTTTGATGTGAAATCATCAATTATTTAATGATAAATTTTACCTATTGAAAATGAAATTCCATTAGATTTTTACATAGTTGAAGAAATTTAATATTACATATACCTCTTGAAATGACCTGCTCATTATGTAGAATGAATCCTATGGTTCTGATTTAGAAAATAAGGCATGTGTAAGCTTTTATGAGCAAAAGAGGAGAAGAGAAATCATACGGAGGCTGACACTTTTAAAAGTTGTACCCCTGGGATGTTAATTTTGGGGTAATGGTGTGTTGAAATACATTGTTGTTATTTTTAGTGAGAAAATTTTGCTCCATCATGTAGGAAAATGAATTATGAAATTGAGAATAAAGTTATTATATAATGAAGCTGGGTATTTGGACATGATCTTGACATATATGATGAAAATTTTTTGTATATTTTTATGATGCATAAAAAGATGATTAAATATGACTTTTAATGTTAGAATTTTGTGAAAAATATTATGGCAAAAATATATGAAGAAAAAGGGAGGAAAATGGTGGAAAACAGCAAAGAAAAGTGGGCCAGTGAACTGGCACCAAATCATGATGAAGGCATGGGCAATGGTTAGATTTTCTAGCATTGTGGCACCCAAATTCGAGTTCGAGGTGACGGATCACAGGATAAATTGGGGGTAGTCCATTTCTTAGCCATTCTACCCCATTTTTTGTTGTTCCATTTCTTCCTTTCCCCACACATATTCTATGATTTCCACCCCTTTTTCATGCCATTTGGCTAGGATTCATCTTGTTTAGAAATGAAAAACCATCGATCTTGCTTTCTAACCAAAAACTTCTTCGATTTAGATGGTGAAGGAAGAAGACAAATTGTATTTTTGCAAATGGAGTATGTTACTTCAAGTTTTGAGCTTGGATTCTTGTCCATGGGAGGGAGAGACACCTAGATTCCAAGGTAAGATACTTTTTCCCATCCAAATTTGAGTTTTTATGTTAACTAGGGTTTGGGAATCATGAAATTTTGGGGAAAATGATGGATTTGGGTGTTAAACCATAGAGAAATTGTTTCATTCATGTATTATTGTGTTTTGGGTCTTATTCGAGTATAATAAGTCATAATTTTGCCTTACTAGGGTTTCTACCCATGAATGAACAGTGAATTTTGAGAAGATGAATAGTGATTTGGACCCAATTTTATAGCTTATGAGTAATAATAATGGGAGAAATTGATTAAGGCATGAATTAGACTATTTTTGAACTTATTTGGGCACAAAACATGATGATTCATGTCGGTTAGGCTTTTATGAATGTTGATAATTGGGGAAAATTTATGATCTGGATGTATTTGTTATGGGGAAATGCTTAATTAGTTTATTATGATGTTTTTGGGATGATCTAAGCATGAGAAATAATATACTTACAAAGTATTAGTACATATTTGTCAAAATGCTTCAATGAGAAACTATTCTGGGTGTGACATTGGAATGATAGTGAATTGGGATGTACTTAGAGTTTAATTGGCATGTTATAAAGGTTAACTAGATGTTGAATATGTTGGCTTTTGATTATATATTGATAAATATGCAATTATGCATTTGGGAAGTATATGGGTTTAGCAATAATTCAATCATAGCATCTAATTCATTGCTTAAAAATGAATCAGTTTGAGTAATGTTTGTAAATGAATGGATCAATGTAGATGGAAAGTTAAGGAATGGGTGAGGATTGATGAACTGGCACTCCACACAAGTAAATAGGCTCTTTCCTGTTTCATGTATAATTGGTTAGAGATAATGAATATCCCATTTGTTTGTATCCGGGCTTGTATGTTTTGGTTGGGGATAATAGATACCCCATCTTGGTTTAAGATTGATGTTATTTGGTTTGTTAGGGATAATGAGTATCCCTTGGATTTGAATAATTGATGTTTTAGTTCGGTATGAATGTCTAATGTGAGGGATAGAGAATATCTCTTTGTTGTATGTTTAATTTGAAGATCGATTCAATATGAGATTGGTTGATTGGATGGGAATACAATGATGTTTTTCTTTGATATTAATTAATGAAAATATATTCTTCTATGCATATTCTGATATAGTTATGAGATGCTCATGCCATCATGGCATATTTGTGATAGGTGATGGTTAGGATGATTGTTTGTTGGCCAGAATGATTGATTATTTGGTTTAGATTCTGATATTTGTGGATTGATTATTGTTTATTATTTTTGACTACTTACTGAGTTGTCCAGACTCACGCCTTCTTATTTAAATTTTCGCTAATAGGTCAGGCAAAGAATTTATGAGAAAGACTAAAGACATTTGGATAGTATGTTTGAATGTTGAATTCGAATCCCATTATGTATTTGTATAATAGTAATTGTATAATTATATAAGTGTATTTAGATAATTTCAAATGATGTATAATGTAATGTAATGCATGTCATCATAAGGATAAATGTACATGATATTAAGAACATATTATGTTTATTGCCATCATGGGGCAACTTAGATTTTGGGCTGTGGATAAAATTGGTCAATTTAGGTTAGTGTTTTATAATTATTAATTCAATTGTCATATTTGATGATGAATGCATAGGATTATGTTTTGTGTTGGAAATTGTGAGTATAGATATTAGAAATTGATTTGAATAATGTATATCAAGTGAAATTCCTCATATTTTAGGGAAGACTTCCCTTAAGAAGAAGGGAAATGGTAGCATCCCACATAAGCCCAAATAGAAAATAATGTACAGGATGGCCAAAACACATAGGGTAGGGGTATGGGGCGTTACAAAAGTGTACATGAACAATGGTATGAACAATGTAGGTGAATAGTATATATAAACAGTGCACATGAATAGTATGTATGAATAGACATGAATAATGCAAGTGAACAGTAGTCAGTGCTATAGTGAGTCCAGTTTTGTGAGGGAGACACATGAATGGCCATAAATAATTTTTTGATTTATAGACTCCACAATCTCCTATTTGGATGATCACATTATCAATTTTAGGATTTTAGACATTTTGGATTTAATGGAACGGTCAGATTGTCTAGAAAGTAGTCAAATCATAAGGTTCAGATGAACAATAATGCATGGATGTGATTTAACTCTCTAGGTATGATGTTGTAGTCCGCCAAATCAACCAGAATATGATATGAGGTATTTATATGATAAAATGGTGGCCAGATCATGAGGTATCGATGGGTAGCCCATATGAGATATCTGAGGTTGGAAATCTAATTCGATTAGACAAGTCCAAAATGGGTGTGGACAATTATTGGATCATGAGGTATCGATGGGATAGCCCACAATACCAATATGTTAATGATCTGAGGATGGTAATTGAATCATGTCAATTGCAAGTTGAGTTAAATAGGTCTAAGATGGCATCAAAAAGGTTACCCACTATGGTGGGAGTACTCATAGCCAAGCGAGCTAAGGTCCTATCAGTACTTTAAAAGACAAGGTCAGGCGACCCTATTCATGGATTAATACTACATGAGGGGCAAGATTATGCTATGACATGAAAAGGGGATGAAAACCCAATAGATGTGTATGCATATTGGGACAGATGGTTTGAGCATGACATGTGTTGAACAATAATGAACAAAGGAGATTTATTGCCAAAGAGTTCAAGTTGGTCTGCTAAACCAAAATAGATGCGATCTAAAATGGATTTTTTGGATACTGCCTAATAGATTATTCACACTAAGATAGATTATTCTACTAGTGGTGCTACTAATTGAGCTTGCCGATGGAGTTTCCCTATGAGTGGGTTAGCTTAGGCGGCCAAGAGCATAAAAGACTAGTTGAGCTCACCGGTAGAGCTGCCTTATGAGTTGGCTAGCCTGGGTGGCCTGGATTATAGAGGACTAGTTGAGCCACCGGTAAAGTTCCTTATGAATAAGATGGCCTGGGTGGCCTAGAGTATAAAGGAAATCTTCACATAGTAGAGTTGCCTTATCAAGTTTGCCTGGAGATGAGATATATGAATACGATGTACAAAGAATAGTAAATGATATGGATTATTTTTGGCACATGTGTTGATTACATCTATCTTGCTTATTGAGTTTATGACTCAACCCTTCATTATTTTATTTTTTTAAGAGAATCCAACTTAATGAGTGCATTAGTTTGTAGTACAATGGGTAGATAATGTTAACTACCATTCCAAAAGGAATAATAAAGACATTTATGTCTTAAATTTGTATGAGAATTATATTTGTAAACTTGGCAAATATTGTTATTTTAAAATGATTTTCTTTTATGTGTGGTTACTTTTATGATTATGTATCATCAAATTGAGATAGATTTTGGGTTGATCACACCTAGATTCGGAGATGATATTTAATTATGATATTTTTGGGTTCAGGTCGTGACACCTTCCTGCTTGGGTATTTCCCCTAAAGGCCAGTTTCCTAATAATCACATTGATGGTTCCAACCATGGGTTAGTTAGCTTCCGTAGCAACATCCCTTTCTTGCTGCCCTAGAACCGTCTCCCTCTAACAGGGAGCTTCCTCCCACCTATCATTTTCTCTTCTCTCCTCTGCATGTTATTTCCTTCATACCTCTGTATCCTTCCTCTCCTAATTAATTTTTCAATTTCTTGCTTGAGGTGGTATTAGTCTTCAGTATAGTGGCCTTTTTCCCTATGATAGAGGTAGTATTTATCTAACTCCTACCTCTTGCGACTAGGTTTGAGCAAGAGAGTTTTAGAAAGGTAACCTTGATTCTTGATTTCTTAATATATATGAGTACGAAATTGATTTTGGAGAGTATAATTGTCATATCTCTCCCTTTCCTTATTGGGTGATCCCCATGCCTTGGCTCTAGAATTTCCTCTTCTTAATGGCTCTTCCCAACATTGTGAGGATCTACTCCTACTAGAGCTGGTAACATCCTCTTGGATGAATTCTTCTACATCGATATGTTTGTTAAGGGCTTCTAAGACCTGAGGATAACTCTTTGAGGGTTCCAAACGTCAGTGATAACTGATCTACTTACTCCTTACTCCATTTTGTAGCATTATCATTGTTACAGTTTGATCCAGTCCCTCAATATCTAAAGTAAGTCAGTTGAACCTATCTATATATTCTCTAAAGATCTCTCCATCTTTTTGTTTGACCTCTATTAATAATTCAAGTGTCTACTGTTGCCTTCGTACCCTATGAAACTAGCCAGGAAGTGTTGTTATAATATTTTAAATGTGCTAATGGATCCTAGATCTAAAGTGCAATACCAAGATAAGGCTGCTCCTTTCAATTTTAGTTGGAAAGCTCAACACTTGATGGCATCAGATGCTCCCACCAGATTCATTTGACCATCATATTTGGAGCAAGGCTTGCCTGGATCAGGAGTGTCATCATAAGTATCTATGTGAGGTACCTTAAATCCTTTCAGGAGAGGTTCCACCATAATCTCCCTTGTAAAGGGGGTTGGTCAATGATTCCTCCATACTCCATATGCCTTCCAAGGATCCTCCTTATTGAGTCTAATCCTCCTACTTAGCTTGTTTTAATGATAAATGTATTTAAGCAGTTAAATTTTAATGATGAGCAAACACATGAGTGAACAGTTAAGATACTAACTATTTACTTTTCAAGTGATGTAGCATTAATCTGTTAAAATGAATTAAGGAGAGTTATTATTAAGCTTAAAGCATATATTATTAAGACATCAAAAAAGAAGATAATTTAAAAATAATTTATAAGTGAAATTCACTCAGAAGTATTCAAAAAGATAAGGCATGAAATTCAAAAATGTTCAGAAGTACTTTAGAGATAATGTGTGAAGCTCGGAAGCAATTTAGAATTGCTCAAAAGTATTTCAGAAATAAGGCATGAAGCTCAAAAGCAATTCAAAAATACTCAGAAGTATTTCAGAGACAAGGCGTAAAGCTCAGAAGCAATTTGAAAATACTCAAAAGTATTTCAGAGACAAATCAGAATTCCTTGGGAGACAAGGCATGAAGTTCATAAGTATTAAGAGCTACTTCAGAACAACTTCAAGGACAAGTCAGAATTTCTTTTAGAGACAAAGTGTAATCTCAAAATTAACTCCAAGATAGTCTCGCATTTCAGAGATAGTTTAGAAGCCCTCTAAAAACACTTTAGAAATAAAACACTCAAAAGTAACTCAAAATTAAATCAGAAACAACTCAGAAGTAATATAGAAGAAGTTTCTATGCTCAAAAGATTTTTAGAAGTAATACACAAGCTTTTTTAAAAAGCATCTTCAAAAAGACAAGATTCAAGAAGCACATCAGAGGCAAAATTCAAACTTCAGAAAAACCTCAGAAGCTCTTCAAAAGCAACTTAGAAGCTCTTCAGAGACACTCTCAAAAAGCCAAAATTCAAGAATTTCATTAGAAATAGAATTCAATCATTCAGAATAGTTTAGAAGTTTCTCAAAAGTGGAAACATGACTAATCAAAGTGTCAGATACCAGAATCAACCTTCAGAAGAACCTAAAATGATAGACCGTGCAAAATTCTATCATTGCCACTAGCTCAGATGTTCAATAGAAGAACCTCAGAAGTTCTGCATTAAGTGCATAACAGTACCTGACAAGTAGATGAATCTTAGAAGTTCTGAATACTTATCACAAAACTTCTATAGCTGGACAAAAGAAGAAAAACATGATGAATCTTTAAATCTTCTTTTTCAAATGTTAGAAAGCTACCAAAAATGATCATTATAGCTAAGATGTCTTCCACAACTTATAAAAGGAAGATTCAAACATTTCAGAAAGTAGATTTGAGAAAGAGCTAAGAAATAAGAAAAGGTTTACTCAAGCATTTACTTAAGCTCTCAGATTTAACTCCACGAGATCAGCTACATTCCAATAAGCATTCAAAGCAAATCATTCAACAACACTTGAAGTCTAATCTTTATTGCTCTTTACTGCTATATTTATTATGTTTTTATCACTACACTTTGTACACTCTATGTAACACCCCCAACTCTAGCCATTGTGAAGTATTGTCCACTTTGGGCCCACCAGATCCAACTGACATGCAAAGCCTACATAGTTTTGCCCATTTAGGCCTACTCTTCTAGTGCAAAAGGCACCTTGCAATGACTTACCACAGTTTACACTCGAACTTCTAATCTTAAGTCATATTGGTTTCAAAACCAACTCTCTTACCAATTAACTAGTAACTTAATTGGTATCAGAGTTGGTTTTGAAACCAATATGACTTGAGATTAGAGGTTTGAGTGTGAACTGTAGCAAGTCATTGTGAGGCACTTTTGGGCCAGAAGAGTAGGCCTAAATGAGCAAAACTATATGAACTGTGTGTCAGCGGGATCTGGTGGGTCCAAAGCGGACAATACTTCATATTGGCTAGAGTTTGGGGTATTATAAATGGTATCAGAGCCACTTTCTGGCCACTACCATGTGAGCAGATGTAGAGAGCTTACATAGCATGTGTGGTGAAAGAGATCCTGGGAATACTCCAATCATTGTGAGGTACCTTTTGGGCTAGAAGAGTTGGCCCAAATGGGCAAAACCGTGCAAGCTCAGTATGCTAGCGGGATCTGGTAAGCCCAAAGTAGACAATACTTCACATTGGCTAGAGTTGGGGGTGTTTGTGAAGTATTGTCCACTTTGGGCCCACTAGATCCTGCTGGCACTCAGAGCCTGCACAATTTTGCTTATTTGGTCCAACTCTTTTAGCCCAAAAAGTACCTCATAATGATTGGAATATTCCCAGAATCTCTTTTACCACACATCCAATATAAGCTCTCTACATCTGCTCACATGGCTATAGCTAGAAAGTAACTCTAATACCATTTATAACACTCCCAACTCTAGCCAATGTGAAGTATTGTCTGCTTTGGGCCCACCAGATTCCGCTGGCACACAGAATCTGCATGATTTTGCCCATTTAAGCCTACTCTTTTAGCCTAAAAGGTGCCTTACAATGACTTACCATAGTTCACACTTGAACCTCTGATCGCAAGTCATATTGGTTTTGAAACCAACTATGATACCCACTTGGCTAATAACTCGATATCAGAGTTGGTTTCAAAACCAGTATGACTTGAGATCAGAAGTTCGAGTGTGAACTATAACAAGTCATTGTAAGGTGCCTTTTGGGCTAGAAGAGTAGGCCTAAATGGGCAAAGTCATGCGGGCTTTATATGCCAGCGAGATTTGGTGAATCCAAAGCAGACAATACTTCACATTGGCTAGAGTTGAAGATGTTACACTCTGCCTATCAAGGGGCATTCAATTCTATACATATTTATTTACCATTTTCTTATTTGCAAATAAGGGGCTTGCATCTTATAGTAAACAACAAGCAGGGAAACTTGTTAAAGTTTATATAAGTTGTTAGTGAGCTTTGAAAATATCTTGTATAAGTTATTGGTGAGCTTTGAAAACCAATGTGTATAAGTTGTTGTTTAGCTTTGAAAACCAACTTGTATAAGTTTGTTGATGAGCTTGAAAACCAACAAGTGTTAGTAGAACCTGAGCTTAGCAAAAAAGGCTTAGTAGAACCTGAGCTTAGCAAAAAAGGATAACTCGAAAAAGTGAAGTAGGTAGCAAGCAAAGGGTCGAACCACTATAAAAATTATTGTCTCAAGCCCTCAATCCTCTCCTCTAAGAGTTTTTAGGCATCAATCTATGTGCGAGAATGTGCTTCATCTTTCCTTAAATCAATTAGTCCTTGAGTGGGCTCCTTCATAGCTTTGGTAGATGCAACTAGTCTATTGGTGGCCTTGTCGATGTTTCTCCCATCTATTTTAGGAATAAGGATTTCTTGGATTGTATGGTTTTGAACAAGAGTTGTAGCGAGTACTCCTTCCACCGTTTCCATATTTATAGCAGTCTCTGGAATCGGATCTTATGCAAGGGGTACCCAATGGTCTTTCCTTGTGCGGAAGTGTAAATGGGTGATGCCTTGTAGGATTTTCAGTTTGGGCATGATCCCATCTTGAATTCATTTTGGAGAGTTGCCAAATTTCCCACATTGATCCTAGTAGCATCATGGGGGTGCTATCTAGGAAAAGCAAGAACTAATGGTGGTGACAAGGATTCCTTGGCTGACCATTAAAAGGGAACATCTTGAAAAACTCTCTCTGTTCACATTGGTGCTACAACATTTGCAACATCATGAAATTATTTGTCTACAACAATTGTTCCAAAAGCATATATGTTCTAAAAAGAAGATGTATTATGCACGGAATTGTGTTTGTCAGCAACAGGAGATAGATTGTCTCCTTTGGATGGATTATGTGAAGAAATATTTGTATTGCCTAGTTGTTCATTCGACATGGCTTACTGGAACATTTCCAAAAGTAACATCAATGTTTGAGTCATTCCTAGACTGCTTTCCGAAGATCCTAGACAAAGATAAGATTCGCAAGATAAAGGAGACGTCAGAGGGTGGTGCTGGGAGTGATCTCAATATGAACACTCGGATGCTCAAGTTTATGATAGGACCTTTAGAATGAATATAAGGAATGAAGAAAGCTTTTATCCCCAGGAAGAAACACAAAGGACCTTGAAGATAAGATCTGCAAGACAAATAAAATGTTAGAGGGCGTCCAATATTGTCCCAATGTGAACACTCGATGCTTAAGTTAATGACAGGACCTTTAGAATGAATATAAGGAATGAAGAGAGCTTGTATCCTTGAAGAGTGTGTACACCTAAGACTTTTATAGTTGATCTTACCTAGATATTTGTAATTATTTGATGAGTTATCTTGTGTAGATAAGGATTCAAGATAATTATCCATCCTTTATTCCTCTTGAGGAGTCCTTTTGTGGAATGATTACGATTCAAATTAGGGTGTTACAGAATCGTGATGTAGTTGGTTAGCTGTCGTACTTACGAGGTGTTATGGTTTCTTAATATTTTGATAGGCCATGGTTGCGCACAAGATAGATTTCCTTAAAAAAATAAAAATAAAATAAAACAAAAAAGAATCCATTAGTTCGCAGTTCATGGAATCTATGGGTAGTCCACCAAATCTAAAAAGGGATGCTTTTTTTTTTCTCTTTATCTCTGTCTGATAAGCCTATTTTCTATATCGGAGAAAAGCATCAAATTTTAGATTTTCTCAAACAGCAGGAAATCTTTTTTGTGATAAAGGCAAATCACTTTCTTTTTTTAGCCAAACAAGCCATAGGCCAGGCTAGATAGCAATGCTTTTGTTGACTAAAAGGCATTTTAACCGCCACCAAGGAAAAGCCAAGAATCGAAGGGGATCGGCGGATGTCTGGCATCAGTACTTTGCTGGTGCGACGGGGCAATCTCAACAAAGTGCGCATGAGAGGTTTTACAGTAACATGGGAAATTTATGAAATAGGAAAGAATGCAGAGAATTTGCGATGGCTTTGTTCATCGAATCCCAGTCTGTCGGCAGTCCACAGTCGAACAGGTGAGACTCACTTGTTCCATAACAAAATCAAAACCATTATTTTTTTATTTTTACATAAAACTAATTTATAAGAAATTAATAATTTTTATCACATTTAATTTTAGATGATTATTTAAATTTATATCAAATTAATAAATTTAATCATTCTTATACCATTCTTGTAAAGTATAAAAAATTAAAAATTTCATATATAAAATCTACAGCTAAGATCAAATCTTAACACTAAAATTATATCGACATCCTTATTTTTATATGCAATGATAAATTGATCAAGCCATCTTAATTGACTCACAGCATAGTTATCCCCAGATAATTTGGGTTTTTAAATTTTCAATATCTAATCGATGAAATCTTGTACGAAGATAGCGCATTCTCCTTTTGCGTAAAGTTGGCCGTTAAATCCAAAAGATGGTTCAAAATGGCAACAAGCAAGACAGAAATTTAGACCCAAAAGTCGACACACATGTCTCGACATTACGGCAAGGACCATTGTCAGACATTACGAAGACAGCTTTCTCTTTCTTGTTGGACGGCCACATTTTGAAATCGATGTGACAGCAGCTTTCCGCCAGCCCTTGAAAAGAGGTCTTAATGGAGTCTTCGACCCAAGCTGGATCACGAGTAATTTGGAGAATTACAGTTAAGAAAATTGTTGGAGATTTTATTTTGATAAATAAACTTTTATCAGTTTTAGTACCGATCGCATAACCCTCATAATTAGTAAAATTAAAGAAAATTCCTCTTATGTTTCTGTTAGGAAATTCTAACATAGATATTCTATTATCCAACTGACACCATGCCATGTCAGATCACTACTTTAGGGGGATATTTATTTCAGCTACTACGTAATCTCATGAGATCGTGACTCAAAATTCGTATCCCTCTAGACTACTCCAAACGAAAATCCTCATCCCACTTGCATACAGGCTATATACGCATCTCGGCTATACACCCACGCTCAACTCAAAATAAACTTAGGTTGTGCCTCGAAACACAAGCTCTTGCTATTATCTTATCATCTCTAAAAGAGTCCCTTTACTGACTTAAGCGTCGAAGTATTTCGGGAATACCCCGATGTACTCTAACCTTTTGTTCTAGTCTTGCAGAATTCTAAGAAAGATCTTTTCAAGAGCCACATCAGCATTCCGTTTGTGGACAACCCAAACATTCACGCCGTCTGTGAGAACATTTTCAAACAAGCTCGAAGATGTTAGACAATATTCAAGGCAACATAAACGCTCCCTCGCTCCCTGCTGCCATCAATAGTATGCCTTCCTCATTTAACCAAACTGGCGGTACTGTATCACCTAAAGACTTATTGGGCCAACCTGGTCTAGCAAGTCAATAGATGATATAGCAGATGACACAAGGTATGATGCAACAGATGATATAACAATTCATGCAGCAACAAGGCAACCCTATGGGCGGAATTCCTCCTCAGTCATTCCACCCTCAGGCGGATCTAGTCGAGAACGGATCCAAAAACAATGCAGCGGGAGGTCCCACACTAACCGCTCCCATCCCTAGACCGCAACTTGCCAACTTTCCCCGTACAGCACAACCGACAACCCCTATTAATGCTCTAGGGGGACCAATGGAGCAAGACATGGGCAATCGCCCGGTCAAGGCAGTCAATGGCACCTCGAAGCCAGTCCAAAGACAAGAGACCTACACCCAAGAAAGGGAGGCTTCATCTAACCCTAGGTCGAAGAGGCTCTCTGAGGACTGCACAATGAAGTACGAAAGAAGGAACACTCAAATGCATACGGAGAAACAACACACGAAGCCTTCCCCTTAGGTCCAAGAGATCTTAGAAGAACCAATTCTGAAGGGATTTAAAATGTCATCATTGGAAGTTTACGATGGCACCATGGATCTGGACGACCACCTCGCTAGGTATGATGGGCAAATGATCCTAGTAGGAGTCTCAGACGCCATAAAGTGTCGCGCTTTACCCCCAACACTCAAGAGAGCGGCACTATTGTGGTACCAGACCTTGGCCCTAGAATCAATCAACTCTTTCGATGACCTAGAGGAACAGTTCCAAAAGTGCTTCATCAGTTAGCAAAGGCAGAGGAGGATTGTAGGGTCATTGCTATCAATAAAATAGAGAGAAAATGAGACCCTTCGCGAGTATGTCAATAGGTTCAACCACCACTCTCTTGATATAAAGAGGTTGGACTATAACATCTCGTTGGAAGCACTACAAGATGGTATCTCCAATGCCAACGTGAAGTATCAGTTACGCCTATGGCCCCCTAATGACTACTCAGAACTCTTGAAGGCCATAAACAGGCACATTGAAGCAAACAAAAACACTAGGAGGAGATGGAGCCACTCTCCCCCAAGAAGGCGGGATGACTGCTCTCCCCATAGACATCAAACTGACCGCTCCCCTCCATAGCATTGGAATAGAAGAAGTTACTATTGTGCCCAGGGTTGGCTGTCAAAGGCACCCATGACACCCCCCCCCCCCCCCCCAACTTCAATCGTCTTGCAATGCATGTAATCCATGAAATCCAAAAGCACGAATATCGAATCCATAACCCACCTGCCATCAAAACCAGACAAAGCCTTGACTCCAACAAATATTGCCTGTATCATAAAGATATAGGTCACGATACAGAAGAATGTCACATCCTGAAAGAAAAAATTGAGAAGCTCATAAAAGGCGTAAGGTTACTGCACTGCCTAGCAAGCAACCCATAGAGGATACCAGGCAGGGGAGAGGGTCAATTTCAAAATGAAGCAATAGCAAGAAGAGATGACAAAGACACCGCAATGGAAGCAAATCAACCCATAGCAAGAATCATCAACTTCATCACTAGCGGTCCCACAGCCAAGCCACCAGCGCCTCCAAAGCATTTGAACTTGGTCAGACATAGCTCCAAACGGAAGAGGGAGCGAGAAGATTTTTCGATTATCTTCTCCGACGAGGACATAATGAGCAGATCTGGAGGACAAGATGATGCGGCGATTATCGCGGCAGTCATGTCGAATTTCCAAGTAAAAAGGATCATGGTGGACAACAACGCATCTACAAACATTCTATTCTACCACTATTTCAAAAAGATGCAAATTGGCAAAGAAGCATTACGGGCAGCAGAGGGGTGACTAATAGGATTCACCGAAGATGGAGTATTCCCAAAAGGCAATATCACTCTCCCCTTCACGATAGGAGATGACCCTGAAGGACTACCACACCCCTAGATTTCATGGTAGTAAATGTGCCCTTAGCATATAATGCCATCTTGGGATGTTCAGGCCTCAACAAAACAAAGCTAGTGGTATCTACATACCACCTAGCTGTTAAATTTCCTGCATCTGGCAAAATAGGTATAGCCAGGGGAGATCGAAAGATCACCCAAGAGTGTGATGAAATATCAATGAAGGAGAAAGTAACAAGGAATATGCAGATCGATACCATGGACACTAGAGATGAGCAAAAAATCATCAAGAGCAAGCTAATAGAACCACTGGAGATGGTTCTGCTGGTTCCCGACTCCGCAAAAAGAACTGTTTAGATTGGCTCCGCTTTAAAGGCCCCACTCTACTAAGAGTTAATAAACTTGCTGAGAAAGAACGCCAACATGTTCACCTATGAACCCTTTGACATGCCTGGATTGGATCCATCAATCATCTCACATAAGCTAGCTATCGATGATACCCACAAACCAATCAAGCAGAAGAAGAGATTGTTCTCATAAGAGAAGAAAGAAGCTATCGCAACAGAGGTGGATAAATTACTTAAAGCCAGATTCATCAGACCAGTGCAGTATCCTGAATGGCTGGCCAATGTGGTCATGTTAATGAAAGCAAACTAAAAATGGCACATGTGTGTGGACTTCACCCTCCTCAACAAAGCATACCCGAAAGACTGCTATCCTCTCCCAACATCGACCAGCTGATAGACTCTCACTTTCATGGATGCTTTTTTGGGGTACCACCAAATCTAGATGCACAAGCTTGATCAAGAAAAGATCGCCTTCATCACTAACGTCAACACATTCTGCTTCAAATGATGTCGTTTGAGTTAAAAAATGTCAGAGCTATTTATCAAAGAATGGTGAACAAGTTATTCAAACACTAAATTAGCAAGAACATGGAAACATATGTCGATGATATGGTGGTAAAAAGCCATACTCAGAACCACCATATCTAGGACGTAGAAGAAATATTTCAAACCCTCAGGAACTACAGGATGAAATTAAACCCCTAAAAGTGCATTTTTGGTGTTACATTAGAAAAATTACTAGGATTTTTTATCTCGCAGAGGGACATCGAAACAAATCATGAGAAAATCCAGGTCATTCAAGACTAATGACACCCAGTAGTAACAAGGAGCTCCATTGTTTAACAAGAAGACTAGTGACACTTAATAGGTTCTTATCCAAATCTGCAAAGAAAAGCCTCTCATTCTTTAAAAGGCTCAGGAAGGGAGCATTAAAAAATCTAGACAAAGAAGAAATTAGCAAAAAAACACAGAAGGCCTTCGATAAGCTTAAATCATATCTAGTCACTATCTATTTACTAAGCGCACCAAAGAAAGGAGAAATCCTATGCCTCTACCTAGCCACTGGACTCAAAACCATAGTAGCAGCATTATTCAGAGCAAAGTCAAACTCGAAAACCCACATACTATGTCAGCAAGATCTTAAGAGATGTAGAGATAAGGTATCTTGTTGTCGAAAAAATTGCCTATGCTCTAGTAATCGTTGTAAGAAGACTCCAACCGTACTTTCAAGGTCATCCGATCCAAGTCTACATGGACTAGCCACTTAGGCAACTCCTACAAAAGATGGAGTTATCAGGATGCTTCATCAAGTAGTCTATAGAACTCAACAAATTCGACATTGAGTTTGTGCTAAGGACAGCCATTAAGGGCTAGATCCTGGCTGATTTTCTAGTTGAATGCATGGGAAGAGCAGACAAAACAAATTCAAGCAAAATCATCCCTACAGTCACATGGCCGATGGGTTTTGCTCAAGCAAATCTGCCCCAAGCACCAATGACAACACAAGCAAGTGAATTGCATGAACCCCCCATAATGGACACAGATCCACTGTTAGAAACCTCACCTCATTGGAGCCTGCATGTAGATGAATCATCTAGCAAGGATAGTGCCAGGACTTGTTCTTCAAAGCCCTGAAGGACATGCGATCAAGTATATGTTACTGTTCTGCTTCCCAGTAACCAACAATGGAGCCAAGTATAAAGCATTGCTAGCAGGCCTCAAGATCCCTCAATTACTCAAAATCAACAACTTAGTCATCTACAGCAACCCCCAATTGGTGGTGAAACAGCTAACAAGAGAATATGAGGCCAAAGAGGCACTCATGAAGAGATATTTGTTAGTTACTAAAACCATGCTGGGATGGATCAGTAAAATCGACATTGTATAGATACCAAGAGAAGAAAATGAGTAGGTGAACTGACTGTTGAAGCTGGCCACAACATCTTCTTTTCTCCCATGAAAAACTGTTCTACTGGAACACCTCTTGGCTCCAAGTGTTCCCGAGATCAAGCAAATGACAATAGAAGATGCGGAACCCTCTTAGGTGGATCTCATCCATGCATATCTAAAGAAAGGAGAAAAACCAACAGATCCGATAAAGGCTAAGAAATTGGTACCTTTGCTGTAAAATTTCATTACCTAGATAACAAGCTCTACTAGAGAGGATACTCACTCCCGTATCTATGATGCATAACTGAGAAGGAAGAAAGGGATATCCTCAAACAAATACATGAAGGGGAATGCATGAACCACATAGGAGCCAAGACCCTAGCTTTCAAAGCAACAAGACAAGGATACTTCTGGCCCGCAATGGCCACAGATTCCAAAAAATATGTCAAAAGATATGACAAGTGCTAGAAGCATACATCCATCCTTCGACTACCAGCAACCCGGCTCTCAACAATTAGCAACCCATGGCCTTTCTATAAATGGGGAATCGATATCCTAGGGCCCTTTCCCCAGTAGTCGAGTGGAAGAAGTATATATTCTTTGTTGTGGATTACTTCACAAAATGGACAAAAGTCTAAGCAACTAGATCAATATCAACGGAACAAGCCAAGAGCTTCCTAATACAAAGCATAATGTGCAAATTCAAAGTCCCAAGAGTCCTCATCATGAATAACGAAATGCAATTCGAAAGCAAGTCCTTCAGAGAGTTTTGCACCTTACATGGGATCCGACAGAAGTTCTCTTTTATAGCACATCCGCAGATAAATGGCCACTCAGAAGCTACTAACAAAAATATCATAACCAGCTTAAGGAAAAAGATGGAAGGCTCCATAGATAGCTAGTACCAAGAGCTCCCAAAAGAACTTTGGGCATTAAGGACAATTTTGAAGAGGTCAACAGGTGAGTTTTCCTTCACGCTTACTTACAGATCCGAGGCAGTGATCCTAATAGAGCTGAAAATCCCCTCCGCCTGGACTACCAATTTCAACAAAGAGGTCACACTGAGGCTGTGGAAACTAACTTGAATTTACTAGAGGAGACAAGGATCAACTCCTAAGCCAAGATGGCTTGACAACAAGCCCAGGTTAAGCAATACTATGATTGGAAGGTTAAAACAAGGAACTTCAAAGAAGAAGATGTGGTGCTGAGGAAGGCATCCATCAGCAAACCTACCCACACAAAAGGAAAAGCTTGCTCAATCCTAAAAAGGCCTATACAGGGTAGTCGAAGCCCTAGACAATGGCACTTACCGACTACAGAGGCTAAATGGCAGGAGCATTCCAAGAACTTGGAACACGGAATATTTGAGGATGTATTATCAGAAAAATTCCCTCCTAAATTTTACTTTCTATGTATAATCATTTCAGCAAATTAATAAAGATCTTTTATGATTCTCTTCCCTAACTAAGTTCTTGGTCCTCCTATGGCCCGAGCAAGAGGAGTTTCTAGTCCCGCTATGGCCAACCAGAAGGAGTTCCTGGTCCTGCTATATGCCCAACCAGGAGGAGTTCTCGGTCCTACTATGGCCCGACCGAGATGAATCTTTGGTCCCACTACGGCCCGATCAAAAGGATCTGAGTAATCTCTGCGGTATGCTGCTCTCTCAACACACTAGCCTCCTACCGCAAAGACTCCTCTCACCCAGCAGCAGCTACCTCCACCCTGGCTAGTTGCTCCACCTTAGCACCGATGGCCGCAATAGTGGCATCACGCTCGACCTCTGCCTTCAAAAAGGATTCCTTGGCCTCCTTCTACACTGCCACCCCAGTGACCTCTACCCTAAGAAGGGAATCCTTGGCCCCCTTCTGCGTAAGCACCGCAACATCGCACTTGGCCTCTACCCTCTTAAGGGAGCTCTCAACCTCCTTCTATGCTACAACTGCAGCATCCCGCCCTGCCAGAAGCTTGTTCTCCCTGGCTTTAAGTTTGGAAGCGGTCCCCTCTAGTTAGTTGAAATGGACCTTCTCCTCCTTTAACTCTACCATTGCAACAAAAAACTTAGTGATGACATCATCCCGTTGCTCCTGGATAGCAGCAAGCTACTGCATTACTTGCTCTATCTAATCGATGAAGCCCTACCTTCTGATTGTGTTCTGCACGACATCCAAGGCAGAATCCACCAGCAAGCCATCTTAGTTACATGCATTAACCCGGGAACGGTTTCTGGGGCAAGTGAGCTTGGTGATAAAGGTAGCTGCCATCGCTGGGTTCTCCAGCAGGGACATCACTTATGTCCTACTAGTAGGAGCAGTACTAGCAGAAGCTAAAGATTAGGAGGAGCTCTGACTCGCGGAAGCAATAGTCCCAATGATGGAGCTGGATTTGGGAGTTGATACTGGCCCGCTCTAACTTAAAGCATCACCTCAAAGGTGCTACGTAGGAGGACCTGAATACGAGCGCTTCACCTCTTAAGCTAACCGGTTAGAAGAAAACAAGCCTAAAAAAGAGAAAAGAGGAAAGAGAAAAGTTAGTAAATGAGTATAAGGAAGAAGTAAATGATGCATACAGACGCAAAGGAAAAGCACTTACTGGCAAAAGCAATGGAAGGACAAGAAGTCGTTGAGGTGCCTGCACAACCACTTCTTCATGCGCCTCTGCCATTGTTGGCCTCTCCTAGGTCTCTAGCATCCCTCCTGCAGCCTCATCCAGAGAAGTACCTTCAGCCGGATCCGGTCTCAAGGGAGGAGAAGGAACAGGCATTAAAGGAATAGGAGAAGTAATAGGACGTGGTAGAGACACTATTGCAGAAGGCAAAACAAAAGAAATATCTGTCAAAGCAAAACGAGCGGATGAGAAAACTATTGTCAAAGAAGAGGGAGCGAAGACAGGATTAATGGATGGGAGGGGGGACCACCCTGCCTAGAAGCTCATCTAAATCTTCCCCATAAGTCAGAGCCTTCTCGAAGGTTAGCCTAAGACGAGGAGATGAGGGTTGGCCTGCTCCCCTAAGGGTAATTAGAATCTTTAAAGGAAAAGGATGAAGGAGAAGAGAACACAGGAGAAGGAGAGGAGCTTTCACCCATAGAAATCCTAAAAGGACCCTCGTTAGGGGATCGTATTACGTTGAGCGACTCCGAATCCGCTGATCCCCCTCCAAGGGATCCAGAAGAAGGAGAAGGAGAAGCTACATCGGAAGGCATCCACCTCCTAACAGTAACCTTAACCCCTTGCCAATTTGATGGACCCACCCTTCAGCAGAAGGAGCCAGGGCGGCAGAGGGAGCTGGCACGGTAAAAGGAGCTGACACAGCGGAAGGGGCCAGCATGGCAGAAGAAGCCTCTCAAGGACTAATAAAATGAATAGAAGTGATAGGTCAAATTCATTTTCAATAATGGACTTCAACTCAAGAAACAGAGAAGGGAGAGACGACTGTAGAGGAATAAGGTTAGGAATAGCAACTTTCTGACCGGAGAAACTACGCAAAAAGTCCGCCTGGTGACAATGCTCGGCGATGGTGACAGTGTCTACTACCAAAGCACCTAGAGACATTAACCTATACCTAATAAGATATAAGCTATACCACTCTAGCTGAGAAAGAGAAATTGTTCCATGTCTGGGGGAGATATTCTAGACAATGGGAAAGGGGAAGCCCTAGCGGACTTAACCCAAGCCCAATGACTTTTCCAATCATTGTCCAAATCCAAAATTTGTTGGAAAAACTTCTACCAAAGAGGGTAGGGGATGAGGTAAAAATAGTAAGACGAATGGGGAGCCTTACTCAAAGTGAAAATAGAGGCAAACATGAAAAAAGAAAAAAAAGAAACCTCCCTAAGGCTATAAACCCAACAGGAAAGGGACGCTATGTAGCACCAACTGTTCGAGACTAGCTATCTCGAGGAGATACTGTAGCTATGGAAAAGAGAAGGGATGAAGTTATCCTAGTCCAAGTAGAACCCTGCCCTGAAGGAACCCAAGGAAAATGAAACAAAACCTTTTCGGCAATACCAGGGAAGATCTAACAACCTGGGAAACTCCCAACTCATCACCACAGGTAGTGGGTGGAGGCTAAAGGACTCAATAACACTAGCAGATATACACAGGTCAGACTTCTCAGTTGCCATTCAGTATAAAATGAGGAAATTGGTTTAGAAGAGAGAAAAAATCCTAATGAAAGACGCAACCAGGGAAAAGGATGAAAGAACAATGTCAGGGGAGATAAAGAAGATGCAGAGCTTAGGAAGAAGACAACAACATAGAAGAGTAGGAAGTGGTTTCCTTCTGTCGCAATGGCATTTTATAGATGCTCCCCCATGAAATTGCTTAAGGTTTCATGTAAACTGACACTGCCAGCGTGGGACTTCGTGAAAATGAAAAACCAACACCAGTGCCCCATCCCCACACATTTAAGCCATGTACATGTGGACAAATGAAGGTAATGAAGCATCACAATCGTACCGATAAAGCTGCCATGAAATGACCGCTGACAGATTTCAAAAATACTAAAAAGGCGCAAAAAGATGTGTTGGTCCCGTTCAGATGGTGACTTAAGAGGGGGATTGAATTGAGTTTTTAAAATTTTTGGCTAGATAAAGATTAAAGTGCAAGAGTAAAGGAAAGACTGATAACATAATGCACTTGACTGGTATTTTTATAGTGGCTCGGCCCTTCACTTGGGTTCCTACTACACTTCTCTGAATTAGTCTTATTTGCTAAACTCAGGTTCCACTAATACCGTCTTTGATCAGTAATCTCCTAATTAATAAATACACCCATTGTTTCCAAGCTCACCAACTAACTTATACAAATACTGAGCAAGTATTCTACTTGCTTTCACTACATAGAAGCAAGCTTTCAAACCTGCAAAAATATGCAGAAATAAATATGTACAAGTATTAATGCCTCTAGTAGGCTAATTTTGTATGAAGTTTGAAAGTAATAAACACAAGTAATATGACAATAAAAGCAGTAGGATTCAATCTCCAAAAGTGGTTCAATGAATGGCTTTGAATGCTTCTTTGAATGAATTGTAGTGGAGTTGAAATCGTGGAAGAAAAACCTTAAAGACTTAGTAAATACGTTCTCTTATTTTTGAATATAAAAATTGTTATCTTCTTCATTCTCACCTAACTTCTTTTATATTTGAGGTCTCTGACTTTCTTTAAGATCTTTGAATTTCTCTATTGTGATAGGTGAGAATCATTAAATGCTAAGAAATATTCAAATTTATAACCATTGTACTTTCAGCGAGGTTTTGGAGGCTATGAATTAGCTTCAGATCCTCTGAATTTTAAGTGGTAGGTAGTATCTCCACACACTTGCGTCTGATGGGGGAGGCTAACTCTAAAAGAATTGACTCCGAACTCTGAAATATTTCTCTGTCTCCGAAGTAAATATTTAGTGATTCCGAGGAAACTAACTCTGAACTCCAAAGTGCTTATTATCTGACTTTGATGAGTCTTATTTATTGAAGAGTGTTCTGTTAACTCCGAAGGCTATCATTAGTTGTCTCCAAAATGCTTTGTCGACTTTAAATAACTTGACTTAGCCCTGAAGCTTGTAAGCTTATGACTTCGAAGTGCTTTAACTGTCTCTGAAGGTTCTAAGTTTGTAACTCTAAAGCAACTTGATTGACTCTGAAGCAATTGACTTAACTTCGAAGCTTGTAAGCCTGCGACTTTGAAGTGTGTTAACTAACTCCGAAGTATTTGAGCTCTTGACTAACAAGTAATAGCATCACTCTAAAGTTATTTTTCTGTCTTCAAAGTGCTTTAGTGGCTTCAAGACATTTTTGTTGAATTTAACAGTTACAACTTTGAGATCCTGAAAGATCGTTGCTTTGTCTCCAAAGTTTTGCAGTGGTTCTGAAGTGCCTTTGCTTAACTCTGACATTTGTGACTTCGTGACTCCGAAGAGTTAATCTCCTATCTCCAAAATGTATGAGCAACTCCGAAGAGTTCACCCCTTGTCTCCGAAGTGTTTTGATCAACTCTGAAGGGATGAAGTTTAAATCTGAAGTTGACTCCGAAGCTTCCTTGAAACTTTAAACTTTCTATTTTCTTCTTTTAAGTATATCTATGATTTGTATACTTAGATTTCTTGAGTATTTACTTGGTTTCTTCCTTTGATCATCATGAAGATCATTCTCAAGTTAAGTATTGAAAAATATTTCTGCAAAATGCTTAAGAATGAATTGTTAGTACCTTAATGTTTCACTCATGTATTTGCTCATCCTGAAAACATGGTTGGTTAAGAATGTTCATCATCAAAATCAAGCTATGTATGTTCAACATTCTCCCCTTTTTGATGATAACAAAACACTGAGTGATGTACCTTCAAAACTTATCTAATAGTGACATAAAAGCAACTTAATTGCATGAGATTTAATGAAATTTCTATTAATTCAGTGCAGCTCCCCCTGAATGGGTGCACAAAATTTCAACTATGTTTCATACAAAAAAAATTCATATATTCAGTACATCATATAAATTAAGTATATTTTCTCCCCCTTTTTGTTAGAATCAAAAAGGTGAAAGGAAACAAAATGAAGTTACATATCCTATCATGACCAAAATTTACACATACAAAACATAACCAGTCATGACCAAAATTATTAAATACAAAATATGATCAAAGTTTCATACATAAAGAATTTTCATAGAAAGTACATATCACGAGAGACTATATCCAAAAATACACATCAAAAAAGAAAATGCATAGGCAGCAGAATTAGTGAGATGGTTTAGATTTCTCTTATAGGTTTTGGAAAAGGGTTCAAGTTTAGGTTGAGAGGTTGATGATTTGGGAGATGACTTGGGTCTTTTTGGTGGAGGAGATGTAATGAAAAGTGGATCCTTTAGGATTGTTGACGGGGTTCATGATTATATGCTATGGGTCCACAATCAGAAACTGAAATGAAATTAATACATTCTCTAAATTATGGATCTAGCAACTCGGAAAAGGCTACAGGAGTCCCTTTTAAGAGGGCCTCTATATTGGCATTCATTCGGGTTGTATACTCTTGATGGTACATGGTTATTATGGAGAGAGGAGCCCTTTTGTATTCTTTTGGAGGTGGAATATTTGGCTTCCTCTTGGGTTGAGAGGAGGATGGCTAAGATGTAGGTGTAGAAGATGATGGTTTTGGTATTATTTTTGGTTTTGGTATTAGTAGAAGGTGGTTTTCTAGGAGTTTTGGCTTTGGTAGAAAGGGTAAAAGTAGGCTCAATTGAGGAGGATGGTTGAGAGTATGTTGTCCTAAGCCTATGTTGGATGAATGTATCATTGAGCTGAGGATATAGAAGAGGAAGATTGTTAGCAATTACTTAGAGATTGCCATTTGAGTAGAATATGAACTCTTCCTCAGTCATGTAAATGTTATCGAGAGGTCCTGATGGAGATGGCAAGGTGGCTCTGAGTTTCTTTGAAGTTGGTAGTAAGTGAAGAAGTTTCTTAGAACAACTTTGAAGGATTGACTCTTTATTAGGAATTTGAATTTTGTAATCCTTTGGAGTCAATGGAGGGTTAGAAAAAAGTTGAATCCTATACAGAATGTTAGAATCCTCAAGTTTTAAGAACGGTAGTTCCTGAGGGGATAGAATGATGGACTGAGAGAGAAACATCCTAACAACTTCAGAATTGATTTTTGACTTATTCTCAAACTCATAAAATGTCATCCTGATTGGATTTGATACATGAAGAAGAATACCAAGATTATCATTGAATGACTTTGGAGGAGATGGTGGAGGAGTTTGTGGTGGAGTTTGTGGAGGAGTGGGAGGTCTTCTCCATTCTAGATGAATTGAAGGTGTATTCCATTCCAGTGGAATTTCTTCAATCCATTCAGGATTTACTTCTCCTGATCATACAAGATCCATCCAAGTCCAGTCTAGTGATATTGCTAGCCCTGGCGGAAGAAAGTACATTATAGGCAAAGTTATTATGATAAGATACTTTCCATGTCTAATAATAGCTCAACATGGATTGACTTGAGGAGTTTGAACAAATGGTTGTTGTGTTGGAGGAGGAGGAGAAGAAGTGAATATAGTAGGTTAACTCATAGGTTGAGCAACCTCTAGAATTGTGAGAGGTGATGGATGAGGAGATTGTGTGGGGAAAGACATTACTATGATGGGAGAGTTGGTTCTGACTGAAGAGAAGTGATGTGGAGGTGAGGAGAAATGAGTTGGAGGTAGAGAGAAATGAGGGTGATAAGTTTGACTTTTGAATGACTCTGCTAGAGACTGACAAAAGTCAAGTCATTGAATAATCTTATCAACTCTTAAGATCGTGGATGACAAGGCATTGTTAAGTCTTCGATCCATTCCATTCATTTAAAGAGTTAGAATAGACAGAAAGTGTTCAATATGTGTCAGTCTATCTTCTAAGTTATTGATGAAGTGGTTGGTGTGGGTGGTTGATGAGAAGGAGTGGGTCTTGTGGATGATGGGGATCTGATGGGTGTAAAGGAGGCAAGGGTTGCAGCTGCTGCTGTTTCATATTCTTTTGTCAAAATTTCTTCTAACTCCTCATTTCTTGTTGCTTCTCTTAGAGTCTATCTTGTCTCCTATTCTAAGTTTTCTTCTCTCATTGTTCTTTCTTCTTCTTCCTCTAGCTCTAATCTGGATCTCTTCAGTTGAATTACTCTTCCTAGCTTTTCACTGATCTAGCCTTGTGAGGTTTTCTTGAAACCTATTACTTTCAGTGTCTTCTCATCAATTGTGTCTGAGTTTCTTGGAGATTCTCTTTGTTCCTCAGACAAATTAGTCATTCTATAAGGGATAGGGAATCTTAAAGTGCTTTTGACTGAGTAAATATGATCTGACATTAGTTTTGCCAGATCCACTCTCCTTCCATTCTTAAGACTCCACAAGATTCTTCCATACTTCTCTAACACATCTCCTGTGGCTCCCTTTCTTAGATACACATTGTTTATTATCATCATGTAGGCCAATTTAAGATTTAAACTTAGATGGCTGGAGTGGAGATAATTCTCTCTCTCATCTATTTCTGCTCTAGCTAAATCAGAAAATAGTCTCTATCTGGTTGCCAGAGGGAGATTAAAATATTTTCTCAAATTGTTTATAGATACGTCTACTTCTACTTCTCCTATCCATGATCTTTCTATTCTAATATTGATGTTGCATATGAGAGCTCTTACAAGTCTTCGATAGAAATGGTCTCTGAAACTTACGTATTCTGTCCATCCTTGGTATTAATCTGAAAAACACTCATAGCATTCGAAACCTAAATCCTCTCTACTATAATGGCGAGATTTGTTGAGTTGAGGAGTTTAAATCAAGTGGGATGATGAAGGGTTTTCTCTAAAAGGGGTTTTTTGGATGCTTGAAGAGAGGAGTTTTATGTTTTTGGAGTTCTTCAAATAGTTAGATAGGATTTCAGGGGTTTAGTTTCTCTGAAAGAAGTTATTGAGGCTCTAAAGCCAGGATGCGCGATCTTCGAAGGCAATAATTATAATGTTTCGATGGCTCTAAAGCTTTACTTTGGAGGCCACGAAATGAATTTCGGAGGTGCCGAAGTTTTACTTCAAAGGCAAGGAATTTTTTTGGTGGCATTTTAGTCCATCATTGGAGGATCCAAATCAGAGGATCCAAAAGTTATTTCAAAGGATCTAAAATTGCTGGTAATTTTTTTTAATTCTTTTTCATTGAAATTATCAACAAGGACCATATTTTCAACTTATAGATATTTTATTTATTTCTAGTTAAGCATTTGAATCTAAAACACCTCATTTTTTTCTTTACTTACTAAATCTATCTTTTAGTAGGGGTTTAGTAAAGATGTCTGCTAATTGATTTTTAGTAGGTACAAATTTTGAACATATGTTATGATTTTGAACATGATCTCTGATAAAATAATGCCTAATTTTTATATGTTTTATTTTGGAATGTAAAACTAGATTCTTTGTTAGACTTATGGCACTAGTGTTATCATATCTTCTATGGATATCAATAAAGTTAAGACCAAAATCATTTAATTGCTATTTCATTTAAAGGATCTGAGTACAGCAACTGTCAACTGTTATATTATCTACTTCAGTAGTTGATAATGCCATAGATGTCTATTTCTTGGAAAACCATGATATAATCATGCTTCCTAGAAATTGACAAGATCCTGAGGTACTCTTTTTGTCTACTTTATATCCAACAAAATTTGCATCTGAATACCCTCCTAAATTAAAATCAAAACCTTTTGGATATCACAAACCAAGGCTTAGTGTGTCTAAAAGGTATCTGAAGATTCTCTTTACAGCAATTATGTATGACTCTTTTGGATCTAACTAAAATCTAGTACACTTGCAGACACTAAATATTATATTTGGTCTACTTGCAGTTAAATATAATAATCGTTCTATCATGCTTCTATAGAGTTTGTTGTATACTGATTTACCTTTTTCATCTTTGTCGATCTTTATTGAAATGCTCATAGGTGTTTCATATCTTTTACCATCTTCAATATTGAATTTCTTTAGAAGTTCTTTTATATACTTGACTTGGCAAATGAAGATTTCTTCTTTTACTTGTTTAATTTGTAGTCCCAAGAAGAAATTGAGTTCACCCATCAAGCTCATTTGAAATTCTCCTTCTATAGTCTTAGAAAACCCTTAGCAAAGATTGATATTAATTGCACCAAATACTATATCGTCGACATAAATTTGAACTATGAGTATATCTTTCTTTGTATGCTTAATAAAGAGAGTAGTATCCACTTTACCCCTTTAAAAACCTTTTTTCAATCAGAAATTTGCTTAGCCTCTCATACCAAGCCCTAGGAGCTTGTTTCAAACCATAGGGGGCTTTCTTGAGTTTGAATACATGATTTATACAATGGTGATCTTCAAACCTAAGGGGTTGTTCCACATATACCTCTTCATTAATGAAAACATTCAAGAATGCACTCTTTACATCCATTTGATATAGCTTAAAATCCATGTATGATGCAAATACAAAAACTATTCTAATGACTTCAATATTTGTAACATGAGTGTATGATTCTTCAAAATCAATACCTTCTTCTTGACAATACCCCTTTGCAACTAATCTTGTCTTATTTCTTACCACAATTCCTGATTCTTCTAGTTTGTTCTTAAAGAACCATTTTGTTCCTATAATAGATTGATGATTTGGTCTTGAAACAATAGTCCATACATCATTTCTTTTAAATTGATCCAATTCTTCCTGTATAGCTAAAATTCAGTTTTCATCCTCTAATGCTTGGTCTATGCAAGTTAGTTCTAATTGAGAAATAAAAGCAAAATTATCACATATTTGGTGATAGGATGATCTGGTTTTAACTTTATCGAACACATCATTAATTATCTGGTTTTCAGGATGAGCGTGCATAAACCTCCAATCTTTGGGAAGAGATAAGTTACCTTCCTCATTTACCTCTATTGTAGATAGTTCAGCTTCATCTATTATTGTCTTTGATAGTGGAATCTCTACTTGTTTGTCTTGTAATCTCAGTTTTTCCACACTTGTTGGAAGATTATATATTTCATCATCGAAATTACTATTTTTCTTCATAGAGTTAGTATGTACATCAAATTTGACATGGATAGATTCCTCTACAATCTTAAGTCTCATGTTGTACATTCTACATGCGTTGCTAACAATGGAATAGCCAAGAAATATACCTTGATCAGATCTACTATCAAATTTTTTAAGATTTTCTTTGTCATTGTTAAGAATAAAGCACTTACAACCAAAAGTATGAAAATATGAAATATTTGGTTTCTTATCATAGTTAATTCAAATGAAGTTTTGTTGAGTATGGATCTAGCAATGATCTTGTTAAGGATATAGTATGCAGTATTCATTGCTTCAGCTCAAAAATATTATGGGAAGCTATATTCACTCAACATTGTCCTTGCCATCTCTTGGAAGAATCTGTTCTTCCTTTTTGCTATTCCATTTTGTTGGGGTATTCTTGCCGCAAAGAAAGTTTGAAGATTTCCATTATTTTCACAAAAATCAATGAATCTATGATTTTTAAACTCTTCACCATGATCACTCCTTATGGTAACAATATGAGAACTTTGTTCATTCTGTGTGCGTTTAAAAAATACTTTAAAGAATGAAAAAACTTCATTTTTGGATGCTAGAAATATTACCCAAGTAAATCTACTATAGTCATCCACAATGACATATACAAAATATTTTCCTCCAAGGCTTCTTGTCCTTATTAGTCCAACTAAATCCATATTTAGCAATTGAAGGGGTTTGGTTGTGTATAATTATTTATTTGACTTGAATGATTCTTTTACTTGCTTACCTTTCATGCAAGCATCACACAATTTATTATCAATTTTGAGGTTTGGTAAGTCAATAACTAGATCTTTATTATATAATCTTTCAATTAGACTTTTGTTGGCATTTCCTAGCCTTCTATGCCATAACATGGGTGCATTATCATTCACAACATGACACTTAGCTTGAATATCAGAAAGATCAACCAAATATACATTTTCATATCTTTTACCTGACACTATAACTAATTGAGACTTTTGTAGTACAAAACAAAATTGAGATTCAAACACAACTTTATAACCTTTGTCACAAAACTAAGTTATGCTAAGAAGATTATGTTTCAATCCTTCTGCTAAAAGTACATCTAAAATTGTAGTAATAGTGGTTGGTCAACCTTACCGATCCCAACTACTCTACCTTTACCATTATCACCAAAAGTTATTGTTCCACCAGATTTCATTTTCGGCTCCATGAATGGCTCCCTATTTCCTGTCATGTGCCTTGAGCAGCCACTATCAATATATCACATACTGCTCTACTGCTCTTTGTGCCTCCCATGCATACCTGCACAAATAAAGTTAAGTCTTAACTTTTGGTACCCATTTGGGAATGGGTCCGGGTGGGTTAGTTGCAAGTAACATTGGTACCCATTATTTCTTAGGTAATACTATTTTAACTAAAGGAGTTTGGGTTGCATTTAGTACATTTGCAACTGTCTTTGGAACCCAAATCATAGTCCATTTAGACTTGAATTTTCTATATTGTTGTTGTCCACTTCTTCTCTTTGGTTTCATTCTTAACAAAGTGGAAGTCGATATCTTTTTCAGAGCATTATTTTCAACTATAATTTCTTCAAGTGTTCTAATGGTATTGTTGCTACTCTTGAGCTTGAAATTTTCTTCCTTAATTTTGGAGTATTCATTTGTAATTCTTTTGAGCTCTTTTTTTGTATCTTTATACTTTTCTTTCAAAGTCATAAAATATGAGTATAATTCTTCTAACATTTCTTCATGACTAGGAGTTTCAGAATTAGAATTTACTGCTCTTCATGGATTACCATGAAGCTGATTCTCATATAAAGTTCATCTCGAATACTTTTGCATAGAGAGAGTTGGCTGATTTGAGCTTCATGCACTTCTTCTTTCTCACTCTCACTTTCATTTATAATGTTCTCTAGCATCTCCCGTGCTACTAGAGCTTTCTTCTTTGTCTAAAATTTTCTGTTTATTTTGTTGTTGTTGTTGCTGTTGCTGCTATTGTTCTTTCTATAAAAGTATGAGTTGTACCTCTTCTTTTGCTAATCATTTTGTCTTTTGTCAGGCTCTGGATAGTCAAACTTCATGTGTCAAGGTTTTCCACAATTGTAACAAGTGGGTAGTTCTTTCTTTCTATCATTTCTTCCAAAATTGTTCCTTGAACTATTTCTAAACTTTTTCTTCTTTAGCATGGATTTGAATCTTCTTGTAATCATTGTTATTTCCTCATCTTTATCTCTTACTTGTGGATGCATCATTGTGGGATTCGTCATTTTTTGACTCAGCTTTAAGAACAATTGTTTTCTTGCCCTTTGGTTCTTCTGTATATTCTGCTTCATTAACACCTCATAGTCACAAGAGAACCCATAAGCTCTTCTAGACTCATTGTGTCCAAATTACTTGCTTCCTGGATTGCTGTTACTTTTGGCATCCATCTCTTTGACAAAGATCTTAGAATTTTTTTCAACATTTTGGGCTCTACATACTTTTCTACTAGATTTTTTAGCTCATTTGTTATCTTTTGAAACCTTCCAAATATGTCTGAGACTGATTCTGTCTCCTTCATATTGAAAGCTTCATATTCCTGCACAAGAAGATTTATCTTATTTTCTCTTAGTTGCTTTGTGCCTTCATGTGCAATCTCTAGTTTGTTCCAAATTTCCTTTGCAATATCGCAAGAGGATATCTTATCAAATTCAAAGGATGTAAGAGCGTAATACAGGCAATTCTTTGCCTTGGCGTCTTTTTTAGCTGCTAGAATCTCCCCAGTAATGTATTTATCTTTAGTATTTAAGACAATTAAATCATCTTTAATAGTTTAACATAGCTGATAATTTGAGGCAATCAAGAAATTTTTCATTCTCATTTTCCAGTATCCATAGTTTGTGCCATCAAATAGTGGAGGTTTATAAGTAGATTGACCTTCAGCAGAAGTGTTGTGGAAATAACTAGCCATAGAGATCTCTTCACAAGTTATATGAATGAAATATTGATGTATAACTGGTGAAGCTTACTCTGATACCAATTGTTGATCCTGTTCATATGGTGACTCAAGAGGGGGGGGGGGGAGTGTGAATTGAGTCTTTAAAATTTTTGGCCAGATAAAGATTAAAGTGCAAGAGTAAAGAAAAGATTGATAATATAATGTACTTAGACTGGTATTTTTGTAGTGGTTCAGTACTTCACTTGGATTCCTACTCCACTTCTCTAAGTTAGACTTACTTGTTAAACTCATGTTCCACTAACACCCTCTTTGATCAATAATCTCCTAATCAAACAAATACACCTGTTGGTTTTTAAGCTTACCAACTAACTTATACAAATACCAAGTAAGTATCTACTTGCTTTCAACACACAAAGGCAAGTTTTCAAACTTGCAAAGATATGCAAAAATAAATGTGTACAAGTATTAATGCCTCTAGTAACCTAATTTTGTACAAAATTTGAAAGCAGTAAAGATAAGTAATATAATAATAAAAGTAGTAGAATTCAATCTCTAAAAGTGGTTGAATGAACGACTTTGAATACGTCTTTGAATGAACTGCAGTGGAGTTGAAATCATGCAAGAAAAGCCTTAAAGACTTAGTAAATGTTTTCTCTTGTTTTTGAATGTAAAAATTGTTATATTATTCATTCTCACTTAACTTCTTTTATATTTGAGGTCTCTGACTTTCTTTGAGATCTTTGACTTTCTCTGCTATGGTAGGTGAGAATCACTAAATCCTGAAAAATGTTCAAATTTATAATCGTTGTACTTTCAGCGAGGTTTTAGAGGCTATAAATTAGCTTCAAATCCTCCGAAGTTTAAGTGATAGGTAGTATCTCCACACACTTCACACATTTTTGTATCTTTGGATGCTCTAAAGATATGTTTCGGAGGCTTCGAAATGGTGTGACTAAAATGACTTATGTCGAGACATGGAGGCTAACTCTAAACTCCAAAATATTTCTTTGTCTCCAAAATAAATATTCAGTGACTCCGAGGAAACTAACTCTAAACTCCAAAGTGCTTGTTTTCTGACTCCGATAAGTCATATTTACTAAAGAGTATTCTGTTAACTCCAAAGTCTGTTAGTCGTTGTCTCCAAAATGCTTTGTCAACTCCGAAGAACTTGACTTAGCCCCAAAGCTTATAAGCTCGTGACTCTGAAGTAGTCGTGACTCCGAAGTGCGTTAACTGACTCTGAAGTATCTGAGCTCTTGACTCTGAAGTTATTTTTCTGTCTCTGAAGTACTTCAGTGGCTCCGAGATGTTTTTGCTAAATCCGATAGTTGTGACTTTGTGATCCTAAAAGATTGTTGCTTTGTCTTCAAAGCTTTCTAGTGGTTTTGAAAAGCCTTTGCTTGACTCTGACGTTTATGACTTCATGACTCCGAAAATTAATCTCCTGTCTCCAAAATGTATGAGCAACTTCGATGAGTTCACCCCTTGTCTCTGAAGTGCTTTGATCAACTTCGAAGGGATAAAGTTTAAACCAGAAGTTGACTCCGAAACTTTCTTGAAACTTTAAACTTTATGTTTTCTTCTTTTAAGTATATATGTGATTTATATACTTATATTTCTTAAGCATTTACTTTGTTTCTTCCTTTGATCATCATGAAGATCATTCTCAAGTTAAGTATTGAAAAGTATTTTTGCAAAATGTTTGAGAATGAATTGTTAGTACCTTAATGCATCACTCATGTCTTTGCTCATCATCAAAATATGGTTGGTTAAGAATGCTTATCATCAAATAAGGTTGTGTATGTTCAACAAGACACTCTGAACCAAGGTCTTCATGACCCCCTATAGCATTCTAGTTTATGGAATTGGGCCAAGAGCTAAGGGTCCCTCACAGCGGAACTGAGCCAAAGTCACTCGGATCCCCCATATCGTTCTAGTTTGTAGAACTGGCCAAGAGCTCAGGTTCCCTCACAGCATAACCGAGCCAATGTCGCATGGATCCAACATAGCGCTCCAGTTTGTGGGATTTGTCAAAGAGCTTGTGAGTCCCCACAGCGAAATCAAGTCAAAGGTGTGCAGGCCCGCTGACCAATCCCCAGAAGTACGGATTCCTCGAAGCGAAACCAGCCTTCATGCTTTCGATTCTCCTAGAACGTCCCTACAAACTGAACCCACGGTAAAGCGAGCATGCTCCGCGGAAGTGCACATAAGCACTAGAAAACAGAGCCATGTCGAAGGCGTGCACAGAGAATCAGGTGACTGAGAAGATAAGCTCCATCATCTTCTTCTCAGGGGAGGTTGGTGTTAGGGAACTCTAATACAGATACCCAATTATCCAGTTGGCATCGCACCATGTTATATCTCTACTTTAGGGGGATATCTATTTCAACTCCCACTTGCGTACATGCTATATATGCATCCCGGTTATGCACTCACGCTTAACTATAAATACACCCGGGCATGTATCTCGAAATACAAGCTATTATTACTATCCCATCATTTCTAAAAGAGTTTTCTTACTGACTTGAGTTTCAAAGTGTTCACGCCGAGAACACCCCCAGTGTCCTTTGACCTTCTGTTCTAATCTTGTAGGATTTTATACAAGATTTTTTTAAGAGTCATATTAGCATTCCATTTGGGAACGACCTAAACAGTTTTTTTCTTTTTATTTTAAATACTAGAGCTTTTATCCATTATATATTATTTATTAAACATTCTTGATTAGTAAATAAAATTTGTTTTCAAAGCCTTTTAGAAAATGATGCTTTTGATCCATGTTTTGAGAAACCAACCAAAATGAATAAACAGATCCGTTTAACTGTTAACCGCTTAAAATTTTGTTATTAATATCAGAGAAATAATAGAAATTAAAAGGAATTGTCCAATGGTAAAAAAAATTCATATTAAAAAATCTACAATTTGACTTTCCATGTAGGCATAGATATTATTTAATTTTTTTGCAAAAAAAAAAAAGGGGAAGCGGTTAATTTAGATCCTCGGTTTTCTAGTCGGCTTCTCGAAACTTTTATTTGGATGAAGTTATCTGTGAGATCACGATGCCTTGCGCCGCCATTGACTCGACCTGCTGCACCACGTGACAAGCAGTGTTTCGTGCATAAAACTGATACAACCCTAATTTCTTAATTTGTATTTTGTAATAAACGATGATTTCGGGAAATTCCAATTTGCTGACGTTAGCCCACACGTAATCCTCGCCCTTTTCCGGTTTAGAAAAACTCGCTAGGAGCAGATATTTAATTGATGAAAAAGCCGCCCATACCGTTCGCCGAAATTGGACCTGATGCTATTTCTGAAGTAAGCTAACTCCGCACGACTCTTGCGGTCCAAACTTTCTAAGCCGTCCTTACAATGATTTGTACGAAAATTGCGGATCCGGTGGTGCTCTGCACCAGATAAACTCTAATGCCACCAATTGTCGTATTATAAGTTTTTTAAGTAAATTATTATTTTTATCTTATGTAGCCCACTACATGTTATTTTTATTAATTTTTTTATTAATGAATAATTATTAATTGTTAATAAATTAATTAATTTAATATATTAAAATTTTTAATATTATTTATAAATTAAATATAGAATATCGCTATAACATTTAGTTGGTCACACAAAAATTAATAACTTAGTTAAAAAAAACTCGTTGTATGACCCATCTTTATATTATTAAAAATTTTATTTTATATTTATTTGATAATAAAATATATTTAATAATTAAATTATTATCCATAATCTCTCATCCTATTTAATAGAAAAATCGAAAAAATTTTAAACTTGCTAGCAAACACTCCAATATGTCATCGGGTGGTATTTAACTATTTTATTTATAAAAATATTTTATATGAATATCTCATCTGTCATGACTTGACGTGCGTCATGAGAATTTCCATTGAAAAAGGAAAACGGCAAGAATGTTGGTAATTTTGGTGATCTTAATTAGGAATATTAAAGTCAATATTTTTCTGTCATACCTTTCTCATTAACATTTATCGTGTAACTATGATTTGTTGGCTGATTTTTTATAGAATTTCTTTCATATTCTTCGATGGGAAAACAATGATTGGGTGAAGAACGTAAAATGCTTCTCCAGCGGAACAAACAATATACATCTCCTGCTATAAATACAAGGCGACCTGGCAGCACACAAGCCGCACCTTCCAAATTCCAAAAACGACGCACAAAAACACTGATATGTCGCACTTCCTCCTCCTAACTTATCCGCTCCCGGGCCACATCAACCCCACCCTCCATTTCGCCGACCGCCTCAGCCGCACAGGCGTCCGCATCACCTTCTTAACTACCGTCTACGCCCACAAACGCATGATAAAATCAGCCCCTTCCGACTCGCTATCCTACGCCACCTTCTCCGACGGCTACGACGACGGCCCCAGCAAGACCGACGACAAGGTCCAAGTCGGCGCCCAGTTCAAGAAGCGCGCCCAGGAGGCCCTCGCCCAACTCCTAGGCACGTTAGCCGACGAGGGTCGCCCCGTCACCTGCTTCATCTACACCCTCCTCCTCCCCTGGGCTGCTGACGTGGCCCGCAGCCACCACATACCGCACTTGCTCCTCTGGATACAGCCCGCGGCGGTCTTCTCCGCCTACTACCACTACTTCCACGACTACCACGATCTCATCGTCGAAAGCCTTGAAAAAGACCCCTCATGCTCCATAAAATTACCGGGTCTGCCACCGCTCGCACGCGAAGACCTGCCCTCCTTCATTCTCCCTTCCGACGAATCCAACCCTTACAGCACCATCATCTCCTATTTCAAAGAGCAGTTTGAGGAGATAGACAGAGGGGAGAAGACACGAGTGCTGGTCAACACCTTCGAAGAAGCTGAGCCGGAGACGATCAAGACCGTCGACCGCGTGGAGATGGTCTGCGTTGGACCGCTGATACCGCCTGCCTTCTTTGATAGGCAGGAGGTGTCTAATGCTACGGATGGAGGAGAGTTGTACAAGGATTCTAAGAATTGCATCGAGTGGCTTGATTCGAAGGCAGAAGGCTCGGTCGTTTACGTGTCGTTTGGGAGCATCATCGTGCCGTCGGAGAATCAGATGGTGGAGATTTTGAATGGGTTGCTGGAAAGCGGGTATCCCTTCTTGTGGGTCCTCAGGCCTGGAGATGATGAGGCTGGAAAAGATAGCAAAACGGAGTTCCGGGAGAAATCGAGGGCAGCCGAGGAGGGGGGAGAAGGGATGGTGGTGCCGTGGTGCTCGCAGCTTGCGGTGCTCTCGCACTCTTCTGTAGGGTGCTTCGTGTCGCACTGTGGATGGAACTCAACCACGGAGAGCCTAGCCGCAGGTGTGCCGATGGTGTGCTTGCCTAATTGGTCGGATCAAACGACGAATGCGAAACTGGTTGCGGGAATTTGGAAGGCCGGTGTGAGAGCCAAGGCGAACAAAGAGGGAATTTTCGAAGGTGGAGAACTGAAGAGATGCTTGGATTTGGTGATGGAGGAAGAAAACCGGGAAGAGATTAGAAAGAATGCTTTAAGATGGAGAGATTTGGCCAGAGAGGCTGGGGCCCAAGGTGGCTTGGGAGATCGGAATATTCGGGCATTCGTGGAGGAGATGAGAGGTGCCGAGAATTGTGTGGAGTGAACCTTTGCTTCGTCTCTGTAACCATTTAAGCCTTGAAGAAAATCGTAACCCCCGAAGGAAAATTAACGTTGAAAACTAAATGAAGGACAAGCACATTGGACAACTGGACTCTGATGCATCACTTTCAATGCTTTTCATCGTACTGTAATAGCATGTGCTTGAAAATTTTCCGTCTCGTTGAATTTAATTCGTCCGCCCTTCGCCAATGATAGCGACGTCGAATAGAAAACTTATAACTAATCCTTCGTTTCAATGGCTTGGATCAGGTAAAAGAATATAACAGTGCGTTATCAAGTGATTGGATTAAAGACAGAGTGGAAGGGCTACAAGTCTCTGGAAGTGTAATTGTGACTTGTGAGTAAAGATAAGATCAAAGAAATAGTAAATAAACTGGAAAGTTGAGAAATAGAAAGGCTACATGCCTTCATGAGACAAGACAAACTAATATTTTACTTGCCGATAGAGTATTTGTTTTATTTTTTATTTCTCAACTCTCAAGTGCATCCGCCGGCGCATGCATACGTGCATGCTGGAATGACCTTGAGCGGCGATCAGGTTATGTGCAAAATCTAAAATGCGTGCATGAGTATTTTACGGAATCAAATAAACACATGTCAAATAATGATTATGTAATAATACTAGATTATTACTAATAAATAATATATTATTTCTACTTGATGATGTGATATCATTGAAATTATAACTTGTTGGGGTCTTGCACACCCAAATCGCGCGTTGAGAATTCCGTGTGAAGACCCTGCAAGAAAAGGAAGATGTAAGAGGGAACCGGGATTAGTCCCAGCATGGATACTCTAATGTTTAAGTCAATAAGGGATTTTAGTAGAGATTATGAGAAATAGAAAGAGCTTGTGTTCAAGGAATGGATACCTGGTTTTTTTATACCTGAGTGTGGATGTGTAGTCGGGATATATACGTAGCCTATATGTGAGTAGGATATAGATTCATTCCTAGAAAAGGACTCCAATAAAATATGTATTCACAATCCTATATTCATAGGATTGTATAGTAGCCGGAAGAAGTATCCCATTAGACTTTGGATCTTATGTGGCGTGGTGTTAGTTGGATGATGAGTATTTATATTACAGTTCCATAATACTAGTTCCTCCATCAGGAAGATATAGTGAAACTCATCTTCTTAGTTAGTTTTCCACCTCTTAGGATCCGCTTATGCTATTTTTAACATTCTTTTGTGGATTTGCTTGATGATTCCACGCATCCATTTGCTACTTCTGCTGTGTTGTTGAGTGCGGAGTCTCGAGCATATATCCATGTGGCCATGGAACTGTTATGTGGTTGAATTCTCTAGAATTTCTAAAAAATTGGACCCTAGGTTCCCCAGAAATCCATGGATGAGGAACAAAAAAATTTCGTTGGATGAACGCTGACAGAACTAAACAGATGAACTGCTCTTACACTGCCTTCTACAGGTGGAGTGGTTCTGAAATGTCTCCATAACGGCTCCAGCGTGGGGTGGTTTAGAAAAACTCTCAAAGCTACAAGCTTATACAAGCATGGGAGGTGATCTTGCATACATGCCTTTCATCATTTATAATTATTTTAATCGATGAAGTACATTTTGTCTTTTGTGGAGAAAAAACTGCCATGTTCTCTTTTTTCAATGCATAGAGGATATTTAGGTGAGATATGCCATATAGTACCTTTTTGCCTTTGGCAGCATAGGGTGGACGGTTCTGCCTTTTTGCCTTTGGTGGTTTTGCCTTTTTGCCTTTGACAGTTCCACCTTTGCTTTTGGGTAGGATAGGGGATATCATGTACTTCTGCTCCCATAGAGTTGTAACTACAATTATGCTTTCGCTTATGAATTTGTGGCTTAGCTAACTGTTTGACTCTTGGAAAATAAGTGCTTCCAGGGTTGGTAGAGTAGAGCCTATACTGTTTCCTTTTTATGGATCCATGTACGTCATTTTTATGGATCCGCTTTTTATCAATGTTCACGTGACTTTTGCAGATCTTTATGCATGGTTTTTTGCAGATCTAGTTTCCTTAGGGATGACTTTCCTTTTTCTAAAGTTTGAGCTAGGTGAAGCGCTTCTGAAATCCCTTCCTATTATAGGTTCAGGTTATGGTTTTTCTTTTCCACGCTTCCGAAACCCCTACCTATCATCTGTTTAGGTTTTGGTTTTTCTTTTTCATGATTCTAGAATCACTTTCTATCATCAATTCAGGTTTTGATTTTTCTTTTTAACGGTTCTGAAATCCCTTCCCATCGTTGGATTAAGTTTCAGTTTTTCTTTTTTATGATTCTGGAATCCCTTTCCATCATCGGTTTAGGCTCCGATTTTTCTTTTTCACAATTTTGGAATCCCTTCCTATCATCGATTCAGGTTCTGATTTTTCTTTTTCACAGTTCTAGAATCCCTTCCCATCATTGGTTCAGGTTTCAATTTTTCTTTTTCATGGTTCTGAAATCCCTTCCCATATTCGGTTTAGGTTTTGGTTTTTCTTTTTCACAGTTCTAGATTCCTTTCCTATCTTGGGTTCAGGTTCTAATTTTTCTTTTCACGGTTTCAAAATTCCTTCCAATCGTCGATTTAGGTTCTTATTTTTCTTTTTCATGGTTCCAGAATCTCTTCCCATCGTTGGTTCAAGTTCTTATTTTTCTTTTCCATGATTTCAGAATCCTTTTCCATTAGCGGTTTAGGTTTTGGTTTTAGCAAGTGAGGTTGAGGGAGGTAGCCTTGATTTTCTATTTCTTGAAAGATATACGTGCGAGACTTATTTTTAGAGGAGTATAGTTCTCATACCTATCTTTCTCTTTAATAGAGGGACCTCTTCCTTTTTAGATAATTCTCCTTCTCGTTGCGGGGATCTGTTGTAGTTGTTTGCTTCAACAAATTCCTCTACATCAATGTGCTTGTTTAGGGCTTCTAGGAGTTCTGAGTAGCTTTTAGGTGGCTCCAGATGTAGATGATATTTGATTTGCTTGTTTTTTATCCCATTCTGTAATGCTGCCATTGCTATGATTTGATCTATTCAGTTGATATAGAAAGTAAGCTGATTGAACCAATCTACATATTCTTTAAGGATATCTCTCTCTTTTTGTTGAACTGCAATAAACAACTCCATTGTCTGTTTTTGCTTCTGTTGTCCGATAAAACTGGTTAGAAATTATCTTTATAGCTCTCTAGATGTATTTATGGATTCGGGCTCCAAAGTATGGTACCAGGACCGTGCAACTCCTTTCAATGTTGGTTAGAAGGCTTGACATTTAATTGCATTAGAAGCTCCCACTAGATTTTTCTAGCCATCAAATCTGGAAAGGTGATCACCCAGATCCGTGGTACCATCGTAAGTATCCACATGTGGTACCTTAAACTCTTTTGGGAGAGGTTCTTCCATGATTTCTTTTACGAAGGGTGGTTACTCAATGATTCCCACATAGTTCAAGAGTCCTTTGGGAATTCTCCTCTCTAATCCTTTGATTCTTTCTTCCAAGATTTTCTAGGCTTCCGTTTGCACCTGTGATTGTCCTTCTTCTTCCCTTAGTTCCTGGATGGTTCTACCATTTGGTTACTTTTGGACCGTCTCCTTAACCACATTGGTGGATATGGCTAACTGATTGGTGGTTCTCCTGATATTTTCTTCATTATGAAGTGGAACTGCTTGATTTCCAACTTGGGCTATAGTAGGGGCACCTTCTTTGATCTTTGCATTGATGGCTCTGTTTGGGATCGGCTTATACAAGGGCATGACATTGGGTCCTCCTCTTTGTGGAATAGGGAGAGGGTTTAACTTTGAATCTCATTACCAATCTCAAAGTTGGCTTGCAGGTTCATATAATTCCTGACTTCGATCTGAGGAGCAATGTATAGATCACTGGGGGGATTAAGAGCTAATGGTTGTAGTTGGAGATTCCTTTGAGGACCATTTGAAAGCATCCTAGCATAGAACTAGTTTTGCTCCCTCTGTTGTTGCATCATCAATTGCGTCATGGTGTGGTTAGCTTGCAACAGTTGCTCGAAAAGCATATCAATTTTGGAAGTGGATGAACTGAATCTTGAAGGATGTTCATCAACAATAGGATAAGGATTGTCCCCTGTTGAAGGGTTTGAGGAACATTCATGTTGGCTAGTTTTTCATCCAACATAGCTTTGTTTCAATGAATGTTCCCACAGGCGGTGCCAATGTTGGGGTCTCACCCGAATCGCTCTCTGAGAATCCCATGTGAAGATCCCGTAAGATATAGAAAATATCAGAGGGCACTGGGGGTGGTTCCAGCACGGGCACTCCGACACTCAAGTTAATAAGGGACCTTAGTAGGGATTATGAAAAATAGAGAGAGCTTGTGTTTAGGGATGCATACCTGGTCTTTTTATACCCGAGCATGGATGCGTAGTCGGGATACATGCATAGCCTATATGTGAGTAGGATGTAGATTCATGCATACAAGAGGACTCTAGGATAATATGTATTCACAGTCTATATTCATAGGACCATGGAGTAGCCGAAAGAGGTATCCCATTAGATTTGGGATTTGATATGGCTTGGTGTCAGCTGGATAACGAGTATCTATGTTAGAGTTCCCTAACATAATTAGTGACTATTTAACCTTCTAATGTGGCCTATTGAACATCCCACATGTTAGATAGGTTTGAAGATAATAGGTTTAATGGTCCAAAAAAACTCAATTAGATTTTTCACGGGTTTAAAAGAATTATTTTAGAATAATATTTTAGTAACTTATGTAGCTTGAATGGTTAAAATGATGGTTGATGAATAGAGAGATCTTAAGTTCAATTTTCTGTCATGGTTAAAGAATTAAATAAATTTTTTAGCCTTTTTTGCTTTTTGGCACAAGGGATCCACACAAGAGATAATATTACAACAAACCACCCATGCGAAATTAGATTCATCCGTGAAAAAGAAATCATCTTGATTCACAATTGGTTATATTGGAAGCTGAACAAAAATACCTAAAAAAAAATTTCTTAGGTGGTTAGAAAATCCTGTTATAAATAAAGATATACGCTATAAGGATTTTTATACTGTGAGAATGAGAATTTTTAGTTGTTGCTAAGGAAGCATGTCCTTAAAGCTAAATGAGAGTTGCAGCTTTCCCTTTGTGGGCCATCAATCAAGTAGGTTGATTTTTAAGATAGATTTTTATTTTATTTTATTAGTCTTTATTTTTGAAGCAATGGGATGCTACTAAAAATAAGATCAATAGAATTGAGACAATGATGGAATTATCATTAATCCTAAGATTGAGAAATATTATTTTCGATAAATCAGAAATTAAATGGTGATGCATAAATTACATAGATTTAATCTATGACAGATATGAGATTTATTTTGGCATATCATTAATTTTAGATCAAACGATTTGATTTGATTAATTAAGTATAAAATCTAAATATTATTGAGATGCCAAAATTGTTTATTTTAAGCCTACTTGATTTAAATTTTAGAATTATGAATTTTTGGGCCATCATAAAATTATTAGACACATTAAATGATTAGGCATCAAAAATAATATTTTATTTGTATTTAATTTGAGATTCATTTTGTGTGCTTTGGACTTAGGGAATTAGAGACAAAATCCTTAAAAAAAATTTTGAATACACTTTCCCTATGATTAGCAAAGAGATAGAATCCTAAATGGAAACTTTAGGTAAACAAAATTATAAGATTTATGAAATAAATACAAATTTATTAATGTGTCGGGTTTATCTCCCGAAACCCGACCCCAACTCGCTGTTCACGTGGGCAGCGTTACCCAGCTCTATTCCGTACGATGTGCGGTTGGATCGGCTACGATGCTGATTGGAATCATGGTGGGCAGATGGCCACAACACTGATTGCAGATTTTTAGAAACCAGAGGAAAAATCCAATTTTAGTATGATACGGACTGCCCAGAAAAATCAGATTTCATCAAATCTATACTACTAGATTCGTTGATGGAAATTGATTAGAGAAAATCAGATTCCAAATTTTAGATCCTAAATTTCATATTTAAAATTTCAGATTCCGGATTTTATTAACTAAAAATCAGATAGGCGTTGGATTTTAGACTGCCCCATAGATCAAACCATCCGATTATAGTTGTCCAGATTTTTTATTGAACTAAAGAAAATCGTATTTTATCTGATTGAGATTGCCAACCAGAGTCTGTTCCTGGATTGCTGGTCTAGAATTGGATCGATGGAAGTCAGATTTTTTTGCATTTGATGGATGTGGTCCATCCATGGAGAAAACAGACCAGCAGCATGGCAACAAACTAACTAGGCCGAGCGCGTCCAGCCTGGCTAGGCGGCAGTGGGTGGGTGACGCAGGCTACGACGTGTGCTAGCAACGGGCGACAGCAGGCGGTTGGGTGACGTGGCAGCCAGCGTGACGGATTTTTTGTTCAGCCGTAGTGAATGACCGTGGGAAGAAGAAAGGACTTTTTTGTTTTAGACAATTCCAAAATCAGAAATAATAGAATGTATGGTCAAATTTAAAATTAGAAATAATAACATACCCATTGCAGTAGAAGCTATTGCAAAAGAATAAATAGATTTTCTTCAACCCGAGAACACTTGATGATAGGAGATTTTGTCAGGAATTTTTCATAATGGATGACTCCGTTGAAGGGATCTAAAACCCTTTTACAGAAGAAGCATATTGTAGTTTTTCACCTATCATAGGAAGCTACGTACGCAATATGAAGTGGAAAAGGCCAGGTAATTGGATTAAACATATATACATATATATATATTCCAATAGTCTCTCAGTTGCTCGCATACCACTTAGTACATAAACACAATATTGCATTAGATAGAATTATCAATGTGAGTTTTGACGATTATACATCATCTAATGACATACTTTCTTTCAAGTACTACAACACTGAAAAATACTATATAACTGAATCTCATAGAAAAATTATTTTCTCAAATAATCAAACGAATTAATCTTAAATATGATCACACATAATCTTGCTTTTGATCCCACACAAATGCCCAAATGGATTAATGCTAAATATTCACAAAATTTAAAATTGCGCACACATGGAATAAATGCAATATTGTTCAAATATCATAAACTTAAATTTAACTCAAATGTCACAAATGTATCTTATAACGACTCAATTAATCCCATACTAGTCACATGTTTACCAAAAACCTTAATGGTAAGAGCCTTAGTCAATAGATCAACTAGCATTAAATCCATTCCAATATGACTCATAGACATTTTACTTTTCTGAATTCTCTCACAAATAATACTATACTTCACTTTGAAGTATTTATTGTTGCTTGTGATCCTGTTTGTATTTCTCAATAGCACTGCAGAAGAGTTATCACAATAAATTTGCATTAGCCTAGATATAGACTCCATGATTTTAAGCCTCTTGATGAATTTTCTCATCTAAATAGCCTGGTTGTAGTCTCATAACAAGCAATGTACTTGGCATAACACGTAAAAGAAGCAACATGATGTTGTTTCTCACTTTTCTACGACAAAGCACTCCCAACCATTATGAACATGTAACCAGTAGTTGATTTTGCAGACTTGGTATATCCAGTAAAATCTACATCGGAATAGCTAATAACTTCATGGCTATTGGAATGTTGATAGGTAAGCATGAGGTCCTTTGTACCTTGCAACTATCTGAGTACTCTCTTGCCAGCTTGCCAGTGCCATTCTAGGATTACGCTGAAATCTTCTTAGAAGACCCATGAAAAATGATATATCTGGCCTTGTCCACATCTGTGCATACATGAAGCTCTTGACCAATGACGCATAAGGAAACTTAGTCATGCATTTCTTTTCTAAATTATTTTTGGGATATTGATCAGTAGATAATACTATTCCTTTCGCATCATATGGTAAATAGTTTTTTATATCAAATCTCTCTGAAACCTTAAGGATATAAGCCTTTTGGGATAATTCGAGCAATATGGATTTCAATCCCAAGCACATATGAGGCTTCTTTCATATCCTTAATCTTAAAGTTCTTTGAGAGAAACTGTTTTGTCTCATAAAGCAAACCTTTATCACTGCTTACAAGCAAAATATCATCTACATACAAAATGAGGATGATAAATTTACTCCCACTCAACTTGAGATATATGTAATAGTCTTTTACATTTCTCTTAAACCCAAATGAGGTCACAATGCCATGAAATTTCTTATGCCATTGTCGAAAGGCTTGCTTTAGTCCATAAATAGACTTATTGAGCTTATACACCAAATGCTCATTTTCCTTTGCAGTAAAACCCTCTAGTTGCTTCATGTAAACATTCTCTTCTAGTTCACCATTTAAGAAAGCTATTTTGACATCTATCTGATGTAACTCAATGTCATAATGAGCTGCTATAGCCATGATAATTTTGAAAGAGTCTTTCATTGAGATAGGAGAATATGTGTCATGAAAATCAATGCCTTCTTGTTGTATAAATCCCTTGGCAACTAGTCAAGCCTTATATTTATCTATATTGACTGTGGAGTCCCCTTTGGTTTTAAAGACCCCTTTACACCCAACGAGCTTAACTCCTTTAGGCAACTCTACAAGGTCCCATATACCATTAGCTGCCATGGAATCAAGTTCTTCTCTCATGATGTTCAACCATTTTTTAGAATTATCATTTCTCATGGCTTATTCATAACTCAAAGGATCATGGTCATCAAGCATATATACTACATAGTCATCAGGGATTGCAGTCTTTCTGAGTCTCATGGATCTCCTTAACATATTTTCAGTCAGAGCCTATGGCTTAGGAATATCCTTCTCGAAGATCTCCGAATCATTATGTTCCTCTTCAATAGGTTCTACCACAACTGACTGATTTTACACTATAGGATTTGGTACAGGATCAATCATAAGTTCTATAAATGGGTTAGAATCTATATCTTGCATAGATGAAGTTTTTTGAATCTCTAAATCAATAGCTTGGGATGGAACAATCCCACTAAGCTCAATATTCTCAAGAAATTTTGCATTCCTTGCCTTAATAATGACTGATGTACGTGTAGGATAATAAAATTGAAAACCTTTTGACCTTTCAGAATACCCAATAAAATAACTACTATTCTAGGGTCTAACTTTTCCTCATGGGGGTTATATGGTCTAGCTTCTACTGCACACCCCCACACATGAAAATGTGCAAGGCTGCGTTTCCTACCAAACCATAGCTTAAAAAAAGTTTTGGTAATGACTTTTGCAGGAATCCTATTTAAAATGTATGCAATAATTTTTAGAGCCTCACCCTAGAGAGAAAGTGACAATGATGTCTGACTAATCATACTTCTAATCATTTCCATTAGCGTCCTGTTTCACCTTTTGACTACTCTATTCTGCCATGGTTCCTTGGGCATTGCATATTGAGCTACGATACCTTGATATTTAAGGAACCTCATAAATGGACTTGATTTTTATCCTGCACCAATATATTTGCCATAAAATTCTCCACCATGATCTGATCTCACAATTTTAATTTTCTTACCTGTTTGTCTTTCTACCTCTGATGGTTCAAATTTAATACCTCGCAAGTGCACGGTCGATGTGTAGTCTAGTGTGCTTATGCAAGGGTCGATCCCA
>JAYJMB010077558.1:0-20643 GCA_036873735.1 Pouteria campechiana
GTCTTTCTCTAGTTCCTTTGTACTCCTTATTTTAATAAATTATATATATTAGAAAGAAGCTTAGTTTATTTGAATTAATGATATAATATCCATTCAATTAAAAGAAAAGAAGATGTAAAGGGGTAGAGAAAGATACTCAATCTTGTGCACTGCACATCAAGTATTGGACCGAGGCAGAGTAGAAATAAATGGTCTGTCTCTGTTTTTGCTGTGGTCCTGAGCATGAATTGTGAGGCCGTACATGTGGCTGAAATGGGGGTGTAGATGTGGTGGGCGGGACGGTTGGAGTATAATAAGTTGTTGGTAATTTGGAGCTTTCCTGACTTTCATTTTTGCCGTCCAAATCCATTGCCACGCGGCGTCGAAGGATGCACGAGATTCTTTTGTGGGGGTCCCCACCAAATGGTTCACGGACGACATTAAAAGGGAAGTTGGCTGCCTGGCTGCCTCACCACTCCAAAATTCAAAGGATCAGCCATGGGATTTTGCCCTTTTAGCAAGTAATTTTAAAAATCTCACTTTTGCAAAATGGGGAAGAATGTGATTGTCACTCGGACTTTCCAGCAGAAGACGACCGAGGGTGGTGGTGGGATCACGGAAGATCAAAGCAATGATGGAAAGAGTAGCTGGAGATGGGCGCTAATGGATCGGCTAAATGTTAGGCAGGCAGGGTTGATTGATTGAATAATTTGACTGCTTGAGGCAATGGCCAAAAAGTTTGACCCCAATCACCGGAGCGTCACACTACAAAATGGCTCTACCCATTTGTTGATGGATCGTTGACCCTTACCAAAGGTGGGAAAGTTAGTGAATTTGTTGAGTGGAAAGAACTAATGGATGGACCCAAACCATCCCAAAGTTAAACAAGGTATTAAAATGGATAAAATGTTTATTAAGTGGACAAAGGAAACACACCTAAGCCTAGCCCAACCTTGTGTGGGTAGATGGATTTGCAAGCATGATCCGAATAAATGAAAGTAAAATCCGATTCTAACCGTTTATAATTTGAATCCACTAATTTCTTTAAATCGGCTGCAAGCCATATTGACCATTCGAGCCAAATTGACCTTTCAATTGAAGGTTTTGGAAAATCGGATTGGAGCCAAATGGGCTATAAAAATAAGTTAAAAAAAAAAAAAAAAAAAAGTGTGTTGGCCTGCAAAGCTCCACCAAAATGGGCAACTGACGGTAGCATTTCACAGTGGAACAGACCTTTGTGATGGCATCCACCAAATCTACTTCCTTTTCATGAAATTAGCCCCGGATCGTCTTGAGTCATCTATGTGCAATTTATGGTAGTAAACCGAATCCCAAGTGGACAGAAAGAAGGCCGACGCTTTCACAGCCTACTGTAAATTCCACCACTTCATGCATGGATGGAGGCTCCAATGCCAGTCAGTCGCTGACCAAAATAGAGGGTGGCTATGTAGCAGCACATGGCTGGAATGAGTTCTTTTGCTCGGAGAACAGAAAGTTGAGTAGTGGGGACTGAATCTTTCGGAGCAACTAGTTTGCCACCTAATTTCATCTCCGCCTCACTTCAACTTGTCTTGGTTTGTGTGTGTGTGGGTGTGTGACACTTATCTAGTGTAACCAAATAAATCACTTGCTTATGCGAAGTTATTGTGTCTCTGCTTTATTTTCGTTTGGCAGCATTTGGATGCAACTGACTTTCCCCTTCCATTACTTTCAAAGTGATTTCTTGTCTTGTAAGGACTCTGGATTGCTAGCTAAAATTTCAAATTGTAAGTAGGTCTAAGCTTCTAATTTTGAGTAGCAAAGATTATTGTGGGTTTAAGGATTTACAGCAAATAAATGACATATTTTCTTCAGCAATCCTACGCTTTTGTATTTATGTTTTCAGGTTTGGGTGATTGACAACATACAGACGGGAAAGGAATGGATAGAAATTTTCAGGAAATTTCTATTTTGTAGGGGTCGATCTGACATGGAGACCAACCCGTTTGCTTTTGCTTGCTAGATCGTGGTAATGTGAGACTACCATTGCTTTTTTTACAAGGCACCAAGACATTTAACATGTTGCATTTTTTCAAAATATTGAATTATGTATTCAATGCTTAAATCCGTGCTGTAAATGCCAGAACAAGTTCAAGAGAAAGAAAGGATCCCAAATACAACTTTTGTATAACATACTGAAAACCCTTCCATCTATCACCTTGTAAAGTCATCATCCGCCTTTAAAAGGCTTGTTAGTTTTATAGTTGGCACAAAATCAAACAAGGGCCCACTATTTATGGTGGCTAAAAAGTCACCCCCTTTGGGTAACCTTAACAGCCTAACTCGCAAAGTGAAGATGTCAAAATTCTCTCGCCTGTCTTCTAAGCAAATTAAATCTTTTTATTTGAGAAATGCGGGTAGGGAATATCCTGACCCATCACGGAGACCACAGTTGATAGATAAAACCCTCTACCATGGCTAGTAAACATATCTTTTTACCCCCCCTAGCCAGAAATCATTTGGGGCAACCTGGGTCTACTCAACTTTGTCAGCTATCTCAGATATCAATATTGTGAATCTATTCCTCTTTGGTAACAACTATTAGATCCCAATGAAATTGTCTTATTGTATCAAGTATAACCATGAAAACAACAGCTGATAGACATGAAAGGGGCTGAGGTTTAGAACCTGGAACGATTGCAACATTGCTGAAAAACATTTCAGAAATGTATTGGAAAGGAGGATTTGAATCAGATAAGCATTAATAATACTCATCTGATCATGATATGCATTGTCAGATTGAGCAGACCAACTTCAGCTTTTGATCAGATAGAGAGGACTTCGCCACTTCAACTATAATTGCATGTTTAGAACCTAAATGCAAAGATGTAAATCCTGCACTTGCTGCAACAAAGGATCATTCCTTTTCTTAGTGGTATAAAATATCTTCAAAAGAAACTGCAACATGCTGATCTACTTCAATACACCTCTTTTCCTGAATCACCTCAACAAACTAATCGGCAATTTCAGTGGATTCCTCCAAGCCATCAGATTTTTCTAAAAACACAATTAACATGTCTTCCACACCAATCATATTAGCCAATGTCCCACATATTCTGGCAGTTTGAATTTCATCATCCCCTCCTATTGCTTGGACAGTTCCTTTACCAAGCCCGCAACAATCTCAGGTGATGCTATTTTGGCTCAAGAGCCTGCAACAATATCCCCCCACACATATTCGGGCTCAAGAGCTAAACCACAATTTTTACGTCCCTAGCCCCCATGCAACAATCTCAAATGATGCTTTGGTAACTTCTCTTCAGGCATATTTAGCTTCTTTGAGGTTTCAATCTCCTGCTGACAACTTTCAGTAGCACCTTCATCACCAGGTAAGTGCTCTCACTGCTTTGCGACATAGGAAATCAAATACCAATGTTTTTATGTCAAATCCCTCAAAATAAAGATGACATCTATAAATTGCTTCAAATGATCAAATGACAACCATCTACAACATCTTCACCTTCCTAACCAAGTAACAAACCCTATTTACAGACAAGTACATTGAAAGTAATTAACAAATCTTCATAAACGAAATGTAGGTTCCATACCTTGTATAGAAAAAAAATTGAAACCCAATAAACAGCATCTATTCACATAAGCTTCAAACTGATAACACATGAACTACAAACATTTAGTTCCATAAAAAAGATGGCAAAAATTTGCAAAGTTTCTAATATTCACATAGAGGAATGGCCCTTGGATTGCAGTTTTGCGTATTCAATGGAGCTTAAATAAGGATACTTGATTCCTTCCCCCCTTCTATGTTTTTAGAAAACTGAACTATTACTTTGGAAGCTGGATTTTGGCCTTTGTGCATTTCTTTCTTCCTGTCTTTTCAGATAAATTTCAGTTGCCTCAGGAAAATAGAAGGAAAGAAAGAAAGCAAGAAAAGAAAGAAGTGCAAGTCACCACTTTATGAAGCTAATAAAGTTAACATGCAGACTAGTAGCAGACACTAATATGCACAGACATTAGGTGTAGGGTTTGAGAGAGCCTCGGAACATATGATGATTTCCTTTCTAAAAGGAAAGGAAAAAAAGAGAAATGAAGAAGAATAGAGGCTAATACAGAGAATGAACTGAAAATCCAACTGAGAAAGATTAGAATTCAATTTCCCAACTCAATCACGTCTATACCAGACATGGAGACTCTTCACACACCATCTCTAGTTAGATCACCTGCTAAAGCATCAGCTATTCAAGGAATCTGAACGATGCATATCCACTTTCTTGGACGTCTCTTTTAGGCTCCACATATGAAATCAGTCAATCCCCACAAATCTAAGAATCAATATGCATTTGTCTCCGTCCTAAAAGATGGTTTGTTTTGGCCTTCATCCAAATGTTAAATTTAATTAAGTCAATACAGATTTTGACATATAAATAGCAATCTTTATTTTGACAATGGACTGAGGAGTTCAGAAGAACAAGACCCTGACCAATGTACATATACAAACATTCTGATCACAATGTTCAAGCATTTTGCAAGGCAAAAATGAAGCCTAGTAATTGTGTCAATTGAAATACCTCACCATCTGAATTTCTTTTCTATTGAATCCACATTTCTCATAGAATCCTGTGTTCTCACTACTACAGTCCAGGATCACCTTATAGCAACCCATTGCTCGAGCATGATCCACCAGAAATTGTATAATCTTCTGCCCTAGCTGCTTCCCTCGAACACTAGAATCAACAACAACATCCTCAATGTGGCCCACCTTTCCACAATTTCTGATAAATTTCTTTTCTATGAAGATGCTTCCGGTGGCAATGATTCTTCCAGATTGTTCATCTTCAATCACACAAATCACATGATCATCACCACTGGAGGTGAGATCTTGGAATCTGGTCACAAACTGTTCATCGGATATTGAAACACAGACTGTTAATTGCCCCAGAAGATTGATGAAACCCTTACTTTTGTCTGTGATTTGCAATCTACGGACGGGAAAGCAGTCATCTGCTTCTGTTGTTGCTGTCAGCTCTGTCCCCATTTCTTGTGGAAAGAGGTTGGTATGCTTTCTTTCTGTTGTACCTAAGAACATGGAGAAGTCATTTGACACTCTAGATGCACATGATGCACAATCCTCAGGCAGTTGCTCATAAAATCAAATTAAATTATCTAGATCCACGTTCCAAGTAAGGTTAAAAAATTTAATCTATGTTCAAGCACTCAACTGTGTTGAAAGAGTTGAGTTAGTCTAGTACAAAGTAGTTTTCCATCTAGACTTGGCACCTAATACATAGTTCCACATGGGGTGGAACTTTCGTGAGCACCTACCTGTTGTGTGGCTGCACAAAAATATATTCAGCCCAGAAAATAAGGAACATAACACCTAAATCTCATGAGGCCAACATATTAAAAGATGGATGGAACTCCTATTAGTCAGGGCTCATTGAGACGTAATATGCCATCTAAAGAATTTACACTGTGAATTGACACTTGACAAAACATAAAACTATCTCATAAATCACAGTACATCATTAGGTACAAGGCTATCAGGTAGCCCAAACTGGCACTGCATGAGCCTAACTTTAGGAATCACAGCAAAAACAAAGATTTATCTAATTGATGAATGGACTAGACCTTATGCACATCAAGTACCTTCACCCAACTTAGGAGAAGGTTACACGAGCTGGTACCATGGGCAAGTTAAATGAGCGACTTTTTTAGAAAGCCATTACTGCAGGCTTTATCTAAAGGAAATACTGTATTAAAGTGTTAGAAAGTATATATGAATGCATACATCTAGATAATTATCTAGCAGAATTATTCCATCTAAATTTCAGTGGAACATTGGTCTTTTTGTGCCCACCAAAAAAGATTAGGTGAAATCCTCTCCAATCATCATGTTTGGCACTACTCATTCAATTAAGAACTCAAGGAACAAAAGACTCAAGTGGGCCATAAAATTTGAATCATTTACAAATAAATATGCACCCTAGATATTTCTCCCTTCTTGTGGGACTCGCGAGCATGTAATCAGATGTTTGTATCTTTGAAAATCTTCCTCCCACATGAATGCATGATTACACATAATTTTATGACATACTAACTTTTGGTTAAACAATACAAATAATTATCATACTTTACACATAATTTCGCATATTTTAAGAGTGTGCACAACATAAGCCTAAGATCAAAATAATTCCAATTATTTTAGTTTATTAGATAGTGGTAAGCATGATGATCAAATTCAATTTAAGCCTATCATTCTTGGTGGGCCAAAAATGTAAAAGTTCCCCTGAAATTTCAATGAATTGATTCCACTAGATAACCTCACACGCATGCACATGTGCACACAATTTCAATACGTTTCATTTGAACATCTTAATTTAATCTATTAAGGAAATGAGTTTCATAGCCAAGAGCTTCCTCTAGAGTATGCAAAAAAGGATTGTCAAATAAATTTTAAAAATAACTGATGTTCTTCAATCATTGTTGATATTTTTCTTTTCATTAATTGGGAAAGATTGAATTATGTTAAGAAAAAGAGTTCCAAAAATTACTCTTTGTTTTAAGTGCTTGACAAAAGTGAAAAAGATAAGCACATCTCATTAATATTTATAGACACGAGTTCATAGTAATTTATATAAGATGTCAAGAAGAGATCCCTCTATTGTCCAGGTAGATTTTTTTTTTTTAATATTTGAATGATATTAACTCCTCTTAAGAGGGCACTGCCTGGCACAACATTAAGGCTCTTTATCCACCTCCTTGGTGGCGTGTGTTTAAGTTATGGAAAAAACCTCTCCAAACAAAGGAGGTAAGGCTGCACACATCGTGCCCTCCTCCAAACAAAGGAGGTAAGGCTGCACACATCATGCCCTCCCCTGACCGTGCACTGGGAGCCTGGTGCACTGGGTTTGCCATTTAGAAGACATCACCTAGAGCAACGATATACATCTGCTTGTGAAAACAGATGCATGCAATGAGATTCCCACTGTTTCAAGCTTTGGCTGAAGCATGAAAGAACCTGGTATTCCTATTGCCTTTTTTGAACCAACTAATTCAACATTCTGCCCATCACAACCACCTGATTGATTCCTAAATATAAGCATTGCACGTCTACATTGTTTTCAACCCATGCTCATTACGCTTTGACAACCCAGCTTTCAAACTAGTCTTTGTTTTAGTACATAATGCAAAAGGAAAATAAAAGATGAAAATGTGAAACTCGTGCCCTTTCACATGCCTCGATTTCCCAATCCCTGGATGGCATGGCCTTCACAACCCACCATATCCAAAACCAAGTGATGCACTGTTTCCCGATCCATGGATGGAAGGCCCTTCACAGCCCACTGCTTCCCAATCACCATGGATGGAATGGTCAGGAACATTCAATCATTATTCAATTGAAAATAGTGGGGAGGGGAATAGAAAGCCACTTACAGGGATGGGTATTTTCCTCTGGAGACAGAAAATGAAGGTGAATGGAGTCGCTGGAGGTGGATGAAGACGACAGAGGGATGGAAGATTCAAGCATTTTTTGGGCAGGAGTTTGAGAGCGCAGAAGAGCAGCTGCTGGCCTTCTCTCCCTCTCGACCCATTTTCTGTTGATTTATGAATCGCCCAAGCCCAAGTGTCCAATGCTTCATTGAATGGCTTCAATATGCAACCAGACTAGACCATTAGCCATGACCAATGTTATCAGAACCAAACCGGTAATTGAACCGGCAAATGAGCAATTCGAACCGGTTGGACTGTTCAATAGAACCGGTTTAAACTATAATGTCATCATAATATAATTATGATATTATAAAGTTTTAATAATTTTAAAAATATATAAATATTATAAAATTTTTGAATATTATAATAATTATATTATGCATAAAGCAATGATTCTATAATCTAAGACAATAAGAAATATGATATAACAATCAAAATAAAAAAGCATAAATGCATAATTATTATTCGTGATTATGTAATTATGCAAGTAAAAAAAATAACAATAATATGGTTAAATAAACTAACTTTAAAATTTTGTAATACTCCATTGATCTTCACTCTTCACAATTGACATCTATGCTCCTTTAAACTTTAAAACTTTATTTTGTAGTGCTGGCAGGAGCAATAGGGGGTGTTGCATTAAAACCTGATGGGGTACACTGATTTTCAAGTGGGTTGGACATATTTTAAAAGCCTACAAGTAGAATTCACATGATTATTCAAAGGTTGAAGCATAAATAAAAAACAAACGCTAACTTCTAACATTAAAAAAATCACAGGCTTGAAAAACAAATATATATATATATATTAAATTCTGCAAAAAAAAAAAAAAACATACTGCTGCTGATCGGAGTTGGAGACGCAGGAACTGGAAGAGGGAGGCGCCGGAGCTAGAAGGGACGACACTGGAGCTGTCACTGTCCACTGCTGCCGTCGATTGCAACGGCTGGAAGCCTGGAAAGCTTCCCCTGTTCAGGCGAGATGAGTGACAGGGAGACGTCGATGCACCAGGTCGCTGTCGATGGCCGGAGAGGGAGGGGGTTTCGGAGTCGATTGCAACGGCCGGACTTCCCCTATTCAGGCGAGATGAGTGATACTGTGAGAGGGAGACGTCGATGCACCAGGTCGCCGGAATGGAGAAGGAGACGGCAGTCCGGTGCAGAGGACAGCAGGGTCGCCGGAACGGATACAGAGAAGCAGTCCGGTGCGGCAACGAGAAGCTGTGTTCGTGCAGGGAGTTCGGCGCAGCAGAGGGCAGGGTCGTTTTGCGATTTAGGGCACGTGGGCGATGGGCTTCGGTTTTGTTTTTGTTATTTTGTTTTTTTAATTTCTGCGACGAACCGGGCGGACCGATTGAACCGCGATTCGTTCGGTTCTGCCGTTTCTAGCCACAGGACTGGACCGGTAATAATGGAAAGGACCTGTTGCGGTCAGACCAGCCGGTCCGGTCCAGTTTTAATAGCATTGGTCATGCCGGCTTTGATATGCACCTTACAATAATAAAAAAAAGTTAAATAGGTCGCTGACTAAAATCTTCATAAAGCCCATTTATTTTGGCTTTTTAATATTTTTTAAAAGATTCAAATAGTCTAATGTAACAGTATCTATTTATCTTAAATACTCAAAATAATTTTGATCAAAGGTTTGCATCAACTCAACTATTTGAAATGTATAAAATTATTAAATTTATTCTTATAAAAATGTAAAATATAAAAATCACTCACAAAAATTTATCCAAATGCTGAAATATCATAAAGTTTTGTAAAATTATTCATCTATGTCGGATAAATACTATGGAAAGCATGAAGTTGTAATTATGTACTCGTGGCTTATACAAGCAAAGAGATTTTTTTTGGCCATGCATGTTCCCTTCAAATGATATCAATTTCATAACCCACTTAATAAATTATCAAATAGGACTTTTCACACAACAAATTTATTTTTTGGTGTCCCAAAATCTAAACTAAGAAAAATAAGAAGAAAACTACTCACCAAACTAAAACTGAATCTAAGCACACAGGACAGGAACATCTAGATGATATCCCAAAAAAGAAGAAGAAGAAGATTCATACTCTGTTGTTTATCAGAGAATACTGATGTTTATCCAACAGGACTTGTTGGAGCAGATGGCTTAAAACCCACTCCAATCAAATGGCACTGGCTCAAACCTTGCAATGAATGGTACCAAGTTTGCCCCCTTGTGATATCAACCTTTTCCTGAAACATGTAAAATTCCCGACTTGCGTGCATAGCAGATTGTAATAGCCCTCCCAATGCAGTCATGCATCATGTAGTGAAAGCCCCACTGATAAACAAGAGATGACAGTAAAAAAATAATATCTGATGAAAGAGGAAAGTTGCCAGATTCAAGATCAATGGAAACTTGAGCTAATGCACATGGAAGGTCATATGACTTAAAATCTCAAGCCAGTAATCAAAGAGCTCAAAGTTGACAGGAGCATTAATCGTGATGAGCTTAGACATTTGAGCCCCACCAACACCAACTTGTTATGCAGATGGTCCATTGACAGACAAATTCTAGCATAGACAATAAAGTGATGCTGTCTGATTTTCACTCTCAACAGGCAATCCACCAAAATCCATCATAATAAACAAAAGAAAGATGACACACGTTTGAGCAAGAAGCTAAGAGAACAAAGGAACTGGACGTCCCCATATCATATGAACAGCTTTGTGTTTACGATATTAAAAGAAATGAGAACAGCTGAGTCCTTAATTGCAGTAGGGCAGAACAGCTTACAAATGGAGGTCCTTCTCAAGTAACAACCCAGGAATGGCCTTATATATACAGGGTTACCCGCAAACCTAATTCTACCCCAAAACGTTTCCCAAAACAAAACAGAAATGAATTCAGAAACAACAGTAAGAGTTTCAGAAAAATCAACAACATTGGCTAACAAAGAATTTTCATCAGAAGATGAACCTCATTCATCAATCCCTTCACCTTTCCTTCAGCCTTTATTTCCTTCCGGAAACGAACTGTTTCAATCATCGCATCGACATCAATGTGCGTGTCTCAGTCTTCTTCCTTGGAGTCACCTTTTCCATCCTCTTCAAGTTCTCTGTCACCACCTTCTTGAATTCATCAATCAATTCCTCACATTTCTTCTCAGCAGCAGTCAGTGTTCTTTCATTACAGACCAATCCAACGCTTGGGGGCGAGGTTTCCGGTGGGCCTTCAGTTGGCTGCAATGTGCTTTTCATGGGAGCAGGACTGGAAGGCAGATCAGGGACATTAAGTAGAGGGCCTGAATCTTCATTGTGGCTTGGCGACAACTGCTCAGAATTTTGCAGTTCCTGTCTTGGGGGAGTGCTGGGTAAGGGCACTGGAGAATGATTCGCACTCTCTTGTCTCTGGCGAAGCGCAGCTGCTGCTCGAAGTCGACTCCTCCTCCTTTCCAAGGCCTAACCAATGAGAGAAAAATCCAAAATCATTTCCCACTCAGAGATTGAGCACCAGCGTGGTCCCCAAGCCCTGAAGCATGGAGAACAAAACCCCAGATTCCAACTATTTATTAGAGAATACAAAACAGAAATTCAAACGGAATGGATTTGCAGGCAGACAATATGGTTATCAATTCTGTCGTTCATTTCCCATGTATGATGAAAACAGTAACAACACTAGCAGGATAACGAATTTGGTGATGGATTCTATCGCGCATTTTCATAGAATGGTGAAAACAGTAACAACACCAGCAGGAAAATGAATTTGGTTTTCAATTCTATCGTGTATTTCCCAAGAATGATGAAACCAGTAACAGCACTAGCAAGAAAACAAATTTCCACCAGTTCTGCAATAAATCAGTTCTGAATTTCTACTATTTTTGCAAAGAATCAGTGTCCACAAGTACTACAGCCTTTTGATTTAGGAGGCGTTGAAATCATAGAAAACACAAACCAGAGCATCAATTTTAAAGCATTTCAGCTACAAATCAGCACCCAAGCCGCTTCTAGCATACTTCTTTTTTTATTTGGGGACCAAGAAGAGCAGAGAGGCATTAACAGAAGATTTGGATTACCCAAGTACTACAATAAATCAAATCCCAAAACAAAGAGCGCTCCATTGCAATCAATGCCAATTTCCACCGTTTCAGACATTATATACCATCAGCCATCAATCGCAAGGTGTGAAAACACAGCCGCAGCACTCTTCTGCATTTTCTTCCGTAAACCAATAACCAAAACTCGGCTACCATCCAAAATACGATGGATAGCATTTGGGTTGGACAGATCGGAAAGACAGAACCAGAAACTGGCAATGCGCTAAAAACAGGAAGATTCGAGACGAAGAGACAATGTACCCTGACGACGGCAGTGATGTCGTGAAGGGGCGAGCGTGGGTACCAAGAAGGCAACGGGCTCTTCCTCGGCCGAGTCCGCCTTCGCGCCGATCTCGAACTCTCCGGCGGGATGTTCTCCTTGTTGTCCGACAGAAACCGCTGCTGCAGACTCTGGCCGCCACGGCCGATCCTCAATCGCCTATCAAGCCCTCGATTGATCCCGAAACCCACCGCCAAATCGTCAGCTCCGGCAGGTTCCGCCAACCGATCTCTTGCTTCCGGCATTATCTCCGTCCTGAGAAAAACCTAAAAAGCTCTCAGTCGCCGGGATACCTGGTGTTTCTTGGATTTCTTGCCGAAGACCGACATTTCCGGTACGGCCGCTGCCGGAAAAGCAGTAGTCGAGAACGGTAATGGTGATTTCGTTACCTCGAGATTGCCCAGAGATGGGCTTACGAAGATCTTGCTCCTGCTTCTTCTTGCTGTGGAACGGCGGAAGAGAGAGACTTTCTCTGGAGCGGATGAGACCGCATTTCAAAATTTTATCATTTTGAGTGGCTTCCAAATTCGAATTTAAGATTGGGCGGGCGAAATCGGAAGGGTATTTTCGGGAGTGAAATTATTTCTTGCCGCACGTGCACTTCACACACAGCCCCAAATGTCATCCCCTCGTGCCTCGTGATTTGGCTAGTATTGTTGGGATGAGGAGAGCTTCGTGGTGGTCTTGTGGATATGAAATTATGGGTTTTTTAAATCATTGGGCGGTATAAGATGACTGTTTAATGAAAGATTGTGGTAATATATGTATATATATACATTGGAGTAATTAGGTTTATCTGATTTTTGTACCCAGTAAATTAGAAGCACTGGGGTTTTTCACCAACTGGATTTCATACATGCGACCATATGGTTGAAAAACAAAAGGGGGAAAAAAAAGGAAAAAAAAAAAAAACAAGGAACTCTTATGGACGAATAATGGGCTTTCTTGGCCCAAGATGTATTGCATCCATGCTCACTAATATGTCCTGCCTGTGAAATTTCACCTATTGAGACATCTAGGCCCCATTTTTTCCAACCTTTTTCATAATTTTTCCCTTTTTTTTTTTTGCCCTTTGTACTGTAATTTAACTTATTTCTTAGATGCTTAGCAATCATATTTTTCTCATTGATGTTTATATAATTATATATCTCTAATCATTGATATTTAAAACTTACCCACACCATCCACTTCCCTTCATAGTCATCTCAAGCGGTGGGAAACACTGTTTAGCTACATATGACTTTTGAAAAAGTCCCAAATAGTCCCGAGAATTTCTATTATAAACCATGCAGTGGCTATGATAGATATCATTGTCTTCTATTATTTGCAACAGAGCTTTATGTCCTTTACGTAGTTGTTTCCTCCGCATACAATCTTCAACAATGGATAAAGGGCTTGCATCATGACATTTATTTTATTTGTCATTTTTTAACTCCTTTGTGTGTTTTCTTTGTGCCTAAATGGGAGGAGGATGAACTGACATAGCATGGAAGCTGAGTTATCCCAGAGATGGTCATTCCTCAATATAGTTTTTTATTTTTGCTACCTGTGAATTTAAGAGAAGAATTGAATCTTAGCTATGCATTAAACATTTGCAAACATTTTATAAGTCTGCAAAAAGTAAACTAATACCTTTTATTTAGTAGTTGGATATTTCCGGATAACTATAGTAATTTTATTTTTCTGCACAAAGTGAAACACCCAACAAATATCCATCAAGTCTTTTTCCTTTTTCGTTTTTCTTTTTTTTTCTTTTTTTTTTTTTTTTTGATGAAAAGCGCTAAAAGACTAGCCTTTTAGTGGCATGCTTGTTTAGCATTGCTGCAAGTCCATTTATGCTGCGGCAGCTGGAGGATCAATCTTCATCCAATTTGTTCTTTAAGCCCCAGAAGCATTCCTTCCAATGATGATGTCAACACTTGTGAACATTTAAGTTGTGTTTGGATTTTCTGGCACAGGATCAATCTTCATCTGATTTGTTCTTTAAGGCCCAGAAGCATTCCTTCTAATGATGATTTCAACACTTGTGAATATTTAAGGTGTGCTTGGATTTCCAATTGGGTTGAATAACACTGACAAATTTTAGATGAACTGGTCAACATGGTGTTGAGGCAATTTCCAGTTTAAAAAGATAGGGACCAAATCCAAACCTCAATTTCACGTTCCTTAGGAACAATTTTAGCTGCATGTTAGGCCTATTTGGTCATTTTTAAGACTATAAGGCATGCCTTATTTTGGAGTTGTCATTCTTTAGTGATCAAATATTGCAATTTCACCCAATTGTGCATCTAAACATAGCTTCTACCATTCAAGTGACTTTATTGGAACTTTACAACCCTAAAACAAATCACAGACACAACCCAAATTGGACAAAAATAATTTTAAGGGCTTCACACACTATAAAGCTTTCAACTCATGTGTTTAATTCTCCAACTCCAACCTGCAGCTTGCTCATCCCAATCCCCAGTTTTTCTAGCCATTTCTCTTTATTTTCTGAATCTATTATTGTTATACTTCTACCATTAAGCCATGGGTGTTAGAAGCACTCTGCTGCAGTTGGTAGCCTCTTTGGTGCAAAATCGAGAAGGGGGACCAAAAACTCAGCAAATTCTTGTGCATCACAACTAGAAAATTTATATTTCTCAACTTGAAGTTTATCAAGTGACCAGAATTTCAACCTTGTAATCCTTTCAAGATCACTACGTTTGTCGAATAAGTCCTTTGATAAAAAACCTCCAACAGCAATCTATACTCACAGAGCAAGCGGGTGGGTATTAGATAATTATTCATATCTATAATTATGGACAGATGTATAATTCAAGCCCCCCAAGTAAAAGTAGTCTTCTATTTCATTCATCCAAAAAAAAAAAATTTGGTTGTCTAGTTAATGTTATACAGAATATGAAGGAAGTTTATTATATACTATAGTGTTACAAAATGTGAAGAGATATATGAAGTCATCATTGGCGGTAGGACTGTAATAACATATGAACAAAATGAACAGGTTCCAATCCTTACAGTCATCGTCAAGTTTCTCAGCTACCCACTTGTACCTGCATATAATGGAATACAGGGATAGTTAAGTAATGCAAAGTAAACAACAAATTCCAATATATATAATGTGAAAAAATAACAATTTTATCAGTTAAGTACCTCATTATGTTGATCTAAATTGTTGCACACCATGTATCCTCGTCAGAAGTTTCATCCTATTGGAAGTGATGGGTTGTGAAGAGTATGGTTGCTGCTGAGTAGTGGTACTAGGATGGGTAGTAGGGAGGCTGTTGAGGCGCAGTGGCACTAAGATGGGCATGGGTAATCGACCGTGTATTACTTGGCTGTATTTGACTAGATGTGGGGTGGTTTGCCTGTCTAGACAGGACCTCTTGTCATGGCGTAAATATTTACAGATTCCACAACGAACAGTAGGACCTTCATGACATCTGCGTATAGGCGGCTCTTCCTCCAAACCCTTCGTTCTTCTTGTTTTTGGCTTACCCAGTATATGCTTCATGGGAGGAGGGAAGACATCAACCCATTCCATGCAACATGTAGGGATGTTAGCATTTGATACACTTCATTTGAAGTGAATACATTTAAGAACAAATAAATCTATACTTAGTGGTTTCGGATCCCATTACGCGTTGCCTACCATTGGGTGGATACGTTGTGAATATGTCAACAGATATGCTTGCATAATTAAGTATTCACTACATTTCTTTTCAAAGTCAATCGAATCCAACTAATTACTTTAAGTGCATATTGACAAGGAATCCCACTAACTTGCCATACCCTGCATGTGCATGTCCTTTTATTCATATCCATAATCTACCTTATGCTTTCATGTGTAACCTCAAATTATTTAGTATTAGCGAATAGGATATCACACCCTCCTACATTTTTCCTATTCTCTTGCAAATCTTTTAAAAACTTGTCTACTAGCACACCCTGCATTCTGCTTGCTTTGTTTTTTTCTCTCAATTTTCTTTTCCATTACTTTTATCTGTACAGTATCAAGCAGACCACATACTGGTTTCTCACGACCAGTGTTGTAGAGGTGTTTCAGTAACCCACTTGTATGGATCCACGTTTTTTTCTTTTCTTTTAACCTCTCCATATGATGATTCTACTCATGTTCAATCCATGATCTCACAAAAAATATTCTTGATAAGCATTCCTTTTCCAAATTCTTTTGATTCTAAATTACGATAAAGATGTCACATGCAATACCTATGACTAGAACCTAGAAAGATTGCTTCCATTGCATTCAACAGTCTTTTTTGTTGATTGACATAAATGTCAGTCGACAAACACCTATTACAAAACCATGTCCAACCCTCGGTGCATTCTATCAACTATGACAACTGCAACTGGAAATATTTGTCCTTTGGCATCTTTTGCTATTGCCCTAAGCACATTTTCTTTGTACTTCATCTTCAAAAAACATCCGTCGAGTTGGATGAAATTTTGACATCCTTCTAGAAAACCACATAGGCTTACTTCCAAATAAAAAAATACCCAGTGAAAGGTCCCATCATAATTAGTTTTGTACCAAGCAAGTGTACCAGGATGAGTTCTTCTAATTGTGTCAATGAAGGATGGAAGTTGATGGTGAGACGCTTCTTCTGAGCCATTAATTCTTTTTATTGCCTTCTGCTTTGTACAATATACCTTGAAATAGCATAGTTGTAGACCGTATCTGTGACACAAATGTTTCTTAACTTCCTTGTAGTTAAAGATGGATCCTCTCTCAAATCCCTCTCAATTTCATTTGAGATCCATTATGATGTGGCTGAGCGATTTCCTTTTTTGCCCATTATTTTACACATATGTTTATTTTGTAGTGACATGATGGCAAAATTGAAGTCATCTTGCAATATACAACAGTGGACTTGCCATGGACATCCTCCCACTGTGCATATAGCAATGACTCTTCTCTTTTCACTCTAACCAAACTGCAAATCAAATCCATGCTTCACTGCATACTACCTGATGGCCTCGCGATAATGTCCAATGTCTTGGAATTCCAAGTCAACCAACAATAATGGATCCAATGTCTCGCGTGATGGGTCAAATTATCTCCTACCATTAGCATGCTCACCATCATCAGGCATTTGGTCACCATTCTTGTCATCATCTAACCTTGGACTCTCATTTACATTCCCCACTTGCCCACCAATTTGATCACATTCGTTGTTCACAGGTTGCTCTTCAACAAATTATCCCTCAATATTAATAGTCCTTTCTTGCCCAGCACTTATGGCCTCATCATCCTGTAATTAAAGGCAAAGTCAACATGATATTAAATAAAAAAATGACATACAAGGTGCTAGAACTTACAATATTAGAAACTTTCCCCATTAGGAACTTACGATGTCACATCATTAATAATAAGAAGCAAAGAGCCAAAACATTAATAAATGAACAAGAAAATCTATATTTATGTTTTCTGCATCCAATGCCACCATCTCTATCACCCAACTCTCTGCTCGTTGACATGTATGTTTCTTACTAATTCACTCGATCTTGGTTTTGCCCAATGCACCCCACATGGGGCACGTTTGAAGAACTAAAATGAACGAAAAGAAGAAAATGTACAATAATAAGATCAACTTTTGCTAAATAAACTAGATTGGAAATATCTCTCCCATTATACTTCCAATATTGAAAAACATAATAACAAAGTACAATAATTAATATAATAAAATTTATACGCAAAAGTTATCAGGCACATAGATTCTTCCCTTTTTCCTTCCAAGAACCTTCGCACAGATCTTGAATACTGTGGACCTTTAAACTGATGCGTTAACATTCTTGAACCGTGACACTTTTTCTTTTGGTTTTATCAAGTTTTGCTCAAAAGAAGTTTGATGAACTACTGGATTGATTCTGAAACTATAACCACGAGTGCCAGGAAGTCCTGTTACAAACACAATCATGGGTGGGGATGATAGAAGCATCTTGTCGGATGTGGGGGTAACTGCTTCAATACCCATACCTTTTTTTAATATAATATCCACATCTTATCCCCAAAGAATTTTGTACGATTCTATTCCCTTGGGCCCCATATTCCTAAGACATTTGTTGTAAAAACCGGCTGTGGGGATGGCTAAAATAAAATACTTATAAAATGACATTGGATAGCATGTGTGCATTCAATTTGGGCAATGGTGTAAGTTGAGCAATTTCTACCAGCACATTTCAGATTGGGTTGGGAAGACAATATTCTACCCTAACCCACACTTACTCCAGGTTCGAGGTGGGTAAGGGGGTCGAGCGACCTGCTCAAACCTGAACCCGCATGTCTATACTTAAAAAAAAATTATATAATATAGTTACATCTAGCTGCATAACCCTGAGTCCATAAGCAGAAAGCAATCTTCGTTTCGGCATTTTCCCCTTTCCTCTCCCCGTTGTGCCCTTTGTTGCCCAACGAGTCTTCATTTCTTTGATAAATCCAACCCTCCTGCCTCCTGCTTTCTCCACTCATTCATTTCCCCAATTCCTCTTCTCGCCGCTCCTGCCTCCTACTGCCCCAGCCCTAGCTTACACTAGCCAAAACCTTCCCATTTGCTAATGCCCAACACCCCTACCCTACTATCGCCTAACGCTTGCACTCTACTACCGGCCAACGCCCTTGCTCTACCATCGCTCGATGCCACCAACGCCCTTGCTTTGCTGAGTGCCGATTGACTGCGAGTTTATGACTACTTGTAAGGTAAATTTCACAGCTAATTTTTTGAGCTTTTGAGTTTTTTAATGGAACATAGAGAGTTGCATTGTTTATATTTTCTGCTTATTGTAGATCTAGCTTGTATTTTTTTCATTTTAAATTTAAATTTTATGATTTCATTGATTTTTTGTGTTTTGTTCAAAAATTGCTTCAAATTCTGTAATGATGTTCATGTCTCGTTTATGCTTATATACTTGGTTGTATTTTTTGTTTTTGTTTGTGGTTTTTTCTGCATCTAGAGTGGGGTTATTTAAGTTGTTTCAGGTATTGTTTTTATCAAGAAAGAAGAAATGGGCAGTCATGGTGTTGAAAATAGAGTTTATGGTACTAATAATGAACCTTCTAAATCTAAGGCTTAGTCTATTCCAAAAAAAATAAAAGGATTACTATATAGACTGGAAGTATGAGATTATTTGGAAAAACTTCCACAAAAGTTGTGCGATGTTGATGCCTTTTGTGTATGCAAATATTATAAGATGAAATTGAAGTGTAATAGTAGGTGGGGCAAAAGTAGTTTGAAACGACGTGTTGATAATTGTGGCAAAAACACAAGGAAGGGTGGTCTCAATCAATAGCTATTAACCTTTGCAAAAATTGACAGCGATGGTGCTCCAACCAATTGAAAGTTTGATCAAAGAAGGTCTAGAGAAGATCTTGCAAAAATGATCATTATTGATAAATTATCATTTATAATTGTTGAGAAAATAGGTTTTTGAAACTTTATAAGTGGAGCAAAATCACTTTTTAAGTTTGTGTCTAGAATAACAATTGCTAAAATTGTATGAAAATTTATTAGTCAGAAAATTTTACAAATCAAGTTCAAAATATTAGCTTTACCACTGATTTATGGACTTTGATGTAGAATGTTGGGTATATGTGCTGGGTATATGGACTTCAACATGTTAGTTTTATTAATTTTGATTAAAATTATAATAAGAAGATCACTAATTTTATACTTTTACCTTCTCCATGCACTAGTGATGTGATTGCTCAAGCTTTTGAATATTGTTTGGTAATGGGGTTTGGAAAAAAAGTGTTTCACTGTGATAGTTAATAATGTCAACTATCAACTATAATGATGTTGCGGTGCATGTTTTGAAAATAATGCTTATGAAAAGATTAGCTTTATTAGTAGCTGGAGAGTATTTTGAGAGAAGGGTTGAAGGAAATTAGCAAATCAATTAGTTATATCCAAAATAGTATAAAATATGTTAGAAGTTCTCTAGGAAGATAACAATATTTTGATAAGTGTATTATCAAAGAAAATCTAAATACAAAAGAAGGATTGTGTTTAAATGTGCTCACCCATTGGAACTTCACATATCTAATGGTAGAAACTGCCTTAAAGTTTCAAAAAGCATTTGATAAGTTAGAAATGGTAGATGTAAATTTTAAAAATGAGGAACCTCTTACTAAAGATGATTTAGAAAATGCAAAAGTTCTGTGTAAGTGTTTAAAGTATTTTCATGATTTTACTGTTTGTTCCTTTTGATCTTCTTATTTTGTTGCAAACGTTTATTTTGTTGACCTTTACAAGATAAAGAAGTTTCTATCTAATGTTGCAATAAAAGAAAATTCACTCATTCATGATATGTGTATTGAAATAAAAGAAAAATTTGACAAATATTGGGGTGAAATTGAAAAGTTCAACATGTTATTGGTTATTGCTTGGGTTTTGGATCCGTGATAAAAGGTGAAATACATTAGATTTGATTGCACAAAACTTTATAGAAATGATAGGGCATTGTAGATTGTTTAAAAAGTGAAAAATTCACTTCAAAAACTTTTTTAGAATTATCGAGATAAGTATTCTTCTATTGAAGTGAAATATGATAAAGGTGTAGCGGGGGGGTATATGATTATGCTGAAGTTATACAAGTTGAAGAAATAATAGATGTAAATACAAAAGTAGATTAGTGTGATGTACCACATTTTGATGTTTTGAAATGGTGGTCTAACGCTACTAAGTATCGGATTTTATCTTATATAGCACACGATATCTTGGCTATTCATATCTCTATTGTTGCATTTGAATCAACATTTAATACAGGGGGCCGAATACTTGACAAATATCGCAGTTCATTGTTACCGATGATAATAAA